>CP136889.1:20025008-20035008 GCA_033000465.1 Sciaenops ocellatus
GTAGATAAGGTGCAGTGACAAGATGATGGTAATAGTACTGATGGTAACATAATAACAGTATGTAATAATAGTATATAGAGATACACATAGAAACGTGTTTATTATGTGTATTATTATTATCGGTGTTAAAGGTGTTCTCCTCATCTGAACTCCTCCTGATATTTCCTGTTTGGAGCGACTGCAGAGTTTATTAAAAATTAATTTCACCTCTGTTCAGATTAGATTCAACTTTATTGTCATTGAACAAAGTAACAAGTACTAAATGCAGTTTAGCATCTAACCAGAGTGCAGAGTATGTACGTATGAACAGGTAGTGCAGATATGAATATGCTATAGAATATATACAGTAAAAGCAGTATGAACAGTTATTAAATAGTGCGTATGGTCAGCGTTATATATAAAATGAGCAGCTAGTTTACTGTCTCAGCCTTTAATGAATCATGGATGTATAATTTAAGCTACATGTATGAATGTGAACATGTAACACGCTGATGTTGACAGAAAATATTACAGGAAATGGACTTTTATTTTGAAGTTCATTCCAGAGATCTCATCGTTTATTTACAATCAAAATTTTGAAGTATTTCTTTGAATTAATTTGTTTTTTATTAAAGTTTTTATTCATTCGTACATCAACATAAAATGAAACATGAAAATAAACATTAACATTAATGCAGCGGTCTGTGATAAAACGACCAAAGTAAACGTTTAGCAGCTGATCTTGTGGTCGTATATTTAAATATGAAGTCTCACGTCCTCTTAAAGTTTCTCTCTTCACAGTCGATGTCTGTTTTGATTCAATTTTTCATGTCAGTTCATCATTTTTTAACATCTGGAGCAGCTGTGAGCGCCCCGACCTTTATGTAAAGACTTCTGATTGGTCCTCACAGACACAGTCGTGCTCCAGTACTTTAATGTGAAACATTAGTACTTAGTAAACATCAGTTTACATCAAGTGACACAAATGATGCTGTAATTTCTCTTTGCAGTCCACAGCTGCTCCGCTGGGAGCCCTGAATCCTGCAGACTGTTCTGTGAATAACGTTTATGTAACGTCCCGTTAACCATTCCTAGAAAACATCATCAAACTTTCTCAGTATTTCGTCTGTCGCCGTCTTCATTCAGCTCAGTGTCGCTCTGTGTGTTCGTCCTCTGGCCGTCCACGCCTCCCTGCAGCGTCCCGCCTCCGTCCTCCGCTTCATCGTAGCACTGACCACATCCATCCAAACACACACACACACTCTGACACACACACTGTGATGTCCTCTGCTCTGCAGCTCACTCTGTCTCTCACGATGGACTCTGAGAGCGACGTCCTGATGAAGGAGAGCATCAAGATGATGACCGACATGATCGTCCTGTGCGCCACGCTGGCGCTGTCCCTCTTCTTCTGGGTCATCTCGCTGACCATCAGCACGTATTACGGTGAGCCGCCGACTGTTTGAAACCTTTTTCTACAGACGATGATCTCTGAGATTATCGTGAGAAACATCTGACTGCTCTGAACGCTGCACAGTGTTTTGGTTTGTAACTCAGACGTGAGCGGTAAACGCTCGTCGCCATCATTCATCGCGGTCGGGTCACATTCCGTGCGGTCAGACCGGCTGCTGGTCGACTTTCAGCCGCAGTCTAATCGGCACGTTTCCTGTGAGAGACTCAATAAATCCTTCAGACAGTCTGACACGCTGACGATGATCTGCATCAGCGATTATGACGGTGGTCTGTGTGTGTGTGTGTGTGTGTGTGTGTGTGTTTACAGGCACGCTGCAGCCCGTGTCGCCATGGCGATGGCTGTTCTCCATCCTGGTCCCCCTCGTGGTGACGCTGAGAGCGCTGAAGAGACGAAGTCTGGACCGGACGGGAGCCCTGGGAGGTGAGTCCGCGACGTGAACCCGACCCCGCTCTTTGGAGCGTTTTTGTGTCTTGTAGCTCTTTGTTTTGGTTTTCTGACATCACGTACTCCCCACGCGTTACGCCCATATTTGGGCGTCTCAAATGGAGAGAAAAAGATGTTTTCGGACACTGATGTGTTTTAATGACGAGTCGTGATGGTTGCTAAGGTTTCCCAGCAGGTTGTCATACTGTTCCTGGTTGCTAAGGTGGTTTCTGTGTGTCGGACAGTTCGTAGTAGTTTGTAGCCGAGAGTGTGTCGTCCTTTTACAAGTTTTAACGGTGAGTTTGTTTTTTGTCGAGTAAAGTCAGACACGACCACTCCTCTGCAAAACAACAGTGTGTTTTGTTTGGGACTATTTTCAGCGGCGGATTAATCCACATCTGCCTCTGCGGTGAGTGTTTGTGGCAGCAGGACGACGTGTGTGACTCACCGATGTGTCTTTAATGTTTCTGGATATTCAGAGAAAACTTTCTGACGGACCATCGTGCCAAAAAAAAAAACTTCGCAGACTGAAGTGAAAGTTTTAAATAACTCCTTCAAATCAAACTTGTGATCTTCAAAAAGTTTTCAAGGACGTGGAATTGATTTATTTGGACCACAAAGACGTTTTTTTTCTGTCACACACGAACGGGGGAAAAAAAATCACATTTCCAACGTCATCGAATTAAAAAAGCTGAAAGGACTCGATTGTGGGGGGCGTTTATCAAAAATCTCTCCAGTGAATTCATGAAATTGAATCAAAGACACTCTGAACTGCTCGACACAGAAATCACCTCTGCAGTTCACTAGTCAGATGATTGGCGGTTCGATCCTCTGCGAGGTCACGTGACGTGTTCCGTGTCTCCTCAGCTCTCCTGGTCGGCTTCGTGTTGACGATGGCCAACTACAGCTTCTTCTCGTCCCTGCTCGCCTTCTTCATCACCTCGTCGAGGCTGACGCGTTGGGGCGGAGCGCAGAAGAAGAAAATAGATCCCGAGTACAGAGAAGGTGAGCGGCCATGACGCGGCGTGACACAGCGTTTATTTTTCTGTCCGAGTTTTCTTAAATTTTAACGTGTATGTTTGTGTCAGGCGGTCAGAGGAACTGGGTCCAGGTCTTCTGTAACGGAGGAGTTCCCACGGAGCTCGCCCTGCTTTACATGATCGAGGTAATTACCCATGATGCATCGTTAAATAAATCACATGGTCATGTTTGTGGGTGGAAGTTTACGTCTCCGAATGTTTCAGGTGGGTCCGGGTGAGATCCCCGTCGACTTCAGTAAACAGTACTCCGCCTCGTGGATGTGCCTCTCTCTTCTGGGCGCGCTCGCTTGCAGCACCGGGGACACCTGGGCGTCTGAGGTGGGGCCAGTCCTCAGCCAATCACAGCCGAGGCTCATCACCACCTGGAAGGAAGTCCCAGCAGGTGAGATGCCGCCGCCACCGCCTCCTCCTGGAGAAGCGTTTGTCTGCTCTGTCCTACATATCTCTGTTAAAGATGTACGGCTGTTTGACTTTGAAATATTTTGAAATAATATATATATATATATATATATATATATATATATATATATATATATATATATATATATATATATATATATATTATTTTTTGAAAGTTGCATTTTTTTTTCACAAAAATGCAACTTTAGTTTTCGGAAAATTACGACTTTCTCCAAAATATTTCAAAATTCTGACCTAACTTTCAAAAAATAAAATTGTTTTTTTTTTTTGTTTTGTTTTTTTCTTTCTTTTTTTTAAGTTGCATTTTTTTTTTGCATTTTCTTTTCACAAAAATGTAACTTTAGTTTTCAGAAAATAACGACTTTACTCCATTTATTTGAAGTTAAGTCAGAATTTTGAAATTTTTTGGAAAAAGCAAAGTTACAAAAAAAAAAAAATGCAACTTAAAAAAAAAGAAAAAAAAGTCAGAATTTTGAATTTTTTTTTTTTTTTTTTGCAACTTTACTTTTTCCAAAAAAATATTCAAAATTTCCGCCTTAACTTTTTTTTAAAAAAGTGGGGGAAAAAACAACTTATTTTTTGGAAGTTAAGACAGAATTTTGAATTTTTTTGGTGAAAGTCGTAATTTTCCGAAAACTAAAGTTTCATTTTTGTGAAAAAAAAATGCAACTTTCAAAAAATAATATATATATATATATATATATATATATTTTTTTTTTTTTTTTTTTTTTTTTTTTTTCCACTTTTTTTTTCACAAAAATGCAACTTTAGTTTTTCGGAAAATTACGACTTTCTCCAAAATATTTCAAAATTCTGACCTAACTTTCAAAAAATAAAATTGTTTTTTTTTTTTGTTTTGTTTTTTTTCTTTCTTTTTTTTAAGTTGCATTTTTTTTTTTGCATTTTCTTTTCACAAAAATGTAACTTTAGTTTTCAGAAAATAACGACTTTACTCCATTTATTTGAAGTTAAGTCAGAATTTTGAAATTTTTTGGAAAAAGCAAAGTTACAAAAAAAAAATGCAACTTAAAAAAAAAGAAAAAAAAGTCAGAATTTTGAATTTTTTTTTTTTTTTTTTTGCAACTTTTTCCAAAAAATTTTGAATTTTTTTGGTGAAAGTCGTAATTTTCCGAAAACTTAAGTTTCATTTTTGTGAAAAAAAAAAAAAATGCAACTTTAAAAAAAAAAAGTGAAAAAAATATATATAATTTTTTGAAAGTTTCTCCAAAATATTTCAAAATTCTGACTTAACTTTCAAAAAATAAGTTTTTTTTCACTTTTTTCTTTTTTAAAGTTAAGTCAGAATTTCGACTTTTTTTTGGAGAAAGTCGTTATTTTCTGAAAACTAAAGTTACATTTTTGTGAAAAAAAATTCAACATTTAATAATTTCAGGGGGAAAAAAAAAGTAAATATTTTGAGAATAAAGTTGAAAATTGTTTTAATTAAATTGTAATAATCAAGTCAAAGTCTACTACAATTATTGAACAGTAAATAAATATTTAATGTCACAATTTTATTCTCCAAATATCACAATTTTCCTTTTTGAATTGCTCTGTCCTGCACGTCTCTGTTAAAGATGGGTTGCATTGTGGGTAATGTAGTCTTTGACGCTCCAGGAACAAATGGAGGAGTCACTCCCGTCGGATTGGTCGCCAGCTTCCTGGGCGGGCTCGCGGTGGGCGTGGCTTACTTCCTGACGCAGCTCCTGTTGGTCAGCGACCTGCACGCGGCCGACCCGCAGTGGCCCATCATGGTGTACGGCGGCGTGGCCGGCCTGCTCGGCTCGATGCTCGACTCGTTCATCGGCGCTCACATGCAGTACTCAGGTAGGTCACGATGAGTGAATCAAACGCACCTGTATTGACGTCCGGTAGCTCTGACTTTTTTTCGTCTCTCTCTTTGTCTCTCTTCAGGCTTCGACTCGAGCGTTGGGAAAGTGGTGAGCTACGAGTCGGCGACCACGACGCGGATCTGCGGGAAACCGATCTTGGACAACAACGCCGTCAACCTGTTCTCCTCCGTGCTCATCGCACTCGTCCTGCCCGGGCTGGCGTGGGGGATGTGGCCTCGATAGACGAGGGCGGATCTCTAAGACATTTGTTGGTGTGATCTCACACACTCACACACTCTGTATTATGACGTGTCCAGTCTCTGATCATGACAAAGAGGAAAATGAAGTTTTCAGCGTTTGAACTGCTGCAGGATGAGCGAGCACGTTTATTAGAAATCTGACATCAGCTGATGAACAGTCTGTTAATGTATGGACTGATATTAATTTACTAGAAACAGAACTGTCACGTCTAGTCCACTAACTTCATCTTTCGTTGCGATGATGTCCGACTCCTTTATTGTTTGTCCTGATGTATCAAGCACAGATTCTCTTGTTGCTCCTTCACAGTATGAATTTACATTTTTCTCTGCAGTCCTTTAAAAAATCATTTTCTGTCTCTGATGTTTGAATAAATTCTGAGGTCGAAGTTTAAACTTTAATCTGTGTTTCATCTTTCAAACATTTCTTCTGGTGGGAAGTGTTGCTGTGACCTTTGACCTGTGTGTGTGTGTGAACAGACGGACAGACAGCAGAGGTATTACTGTTTTTATTTCAGAGTGTCTGAGAGAAAAGGCACTAAACCAAACCGGGAGAGTGACACTGACTTTGAATGGGAGAGAGAGAGAAGGTTTAAATTAACATATAGAAAGTTTACATAACAGCAGCCGTTCAAACACACTCCACATTCACACACACACTTTTTATCTACACGTTTCCTGATTGGTTAAATACAGCAGACTCGTGTCGAACAAAACAACCTTCAAGAAACAAAGACATGAACTTCCTGCAGACAGAGACGAGATTTAAGCCTCGTTCAGACGGACACCTGTCAATCAAAGCGTCCACGCTCTTAATCCTGCATAACTTTAAGCCTTAATATAATCTGAACAGGTGAGTTGTATAAAAATTCACCCTCAGTACAGTTGTCATGAACGGGGAAATTAGCTATAGAGACCAAAACTGTTTTTTGTACCAGGCTGTAAACATGTTTATGTTTTTAAAATACTTAAAGGTCAGGATGTTGGGATCAGTCCACCTTAAATGAATCCAGTCTGAGTGAGGCTTAAAGTTTGTTTCAGGATCTTCTGATTATCTTTGCAGACAGCTACAACATAAACTAATTTAAATATAAGATTAGAGATTATACAGCTTCATTTTGTAAACAATAATCATTGATTGGTCGTCAGTTTAACTGAACTCAGATTCAACCTGCAGATTTATTTACTGAAGACTCACGACAGGTTTTAAGTTTTGAGTATTTGAGCCTGAGATTTGTAGAATTTTCACATTCATAGAGCTAATTTTTTCACTTTTTTTTTTTTTTATTTTTAAAGTTGCATTTTTTCCCCAAAAAAATTTAGTTTAAAATTTTGTTTTTAGTAAATTTAGTTTTCGGAAAATTACGACTTTCTCCAAAAAATTTCAAAATTCTGACTTAACTTTGAAAAAAAAGTGAAAAAAAACAAACATATTTTGGAAGTCAGAATTTTGATTTTTTTTTTTTGGAGAAAGTAAAGTTGCAAAAAAAAAAAAAAAAAAAAAAATCAACTTAAAAATAAAAAGTGAAAATTTTTGGTGAAAAAAATGTAAACATTTAATAATTTCGAGGGGGAAAAGTGAATATTTTGTGAATAAAGTTGAAAATTATCAAGAAAACATGAAAACGTTTTAAGTTGTTATAATCGAGTCAAAGTTTACTGCAATTATTGAGCATTAAAATAAATGTCACAATTTTCCTTTTAAATTGAATTTTTTAAGTCAGAATTTTGAAGTTTTGGAGAAAGTCGGAATTTTCCGAAAATTAAAGTTGCATTTTTGTGAAAAATAAAAAATGTGAAAAAAAAAACAACTTATTTTTTGAAAGTTAAGTCAGAATTTTGAAATCTCAGATTTTTTTTGGCTCCGATTCTCCGTCGTCTGTCCAGAAAATTATTTTTATTTCTAATCAAAGAGTCTGAATAATTTTAACACATTTATCGACTTTATTTTTTAACAGGGAGAGAAAACAGTCGGAGCTCCTCAGATGGTTTAAATTCAGTTTTTATGTCAGCTGTCGTCATTTTTTGGAGTGTTTCATGTTTCATAAAGAAAACTCAGTAACGAGCACACACCTCTGACATCACACACCTCTGACATCACACACCTCTGACATCACACACCTCTGACATCACAGTCCTTCAGTGATGATTGAAAACCAGCTCTTCTCTCACACACACACAAAAACACACACACTCACACACAGAGGAAAAGGGGGGCGGGTCCAGATGAGAGGAGGGAAACCAGAACCAGGGAGGGGGCGGAGCTTCGGGGGCAGAGTCTGCTGTGATTGGAGGGCGCGGCTGTCCGTCAGTCACAGCTGGTCTTTGTAGTAGCCGAGCTTAGCGAAGGACATTTCTCTGCGGAGCTGCATCACCTCCCAGAAAATCTGCTCCGCTGGAGACACACGGGAGACATGACGGTCACGTGACGAACACATGGCGGCACGTGATAGAGACGTTCATAATTTATATATTTTATTTGAATTCAGTCTTGTCTGTAATGTAACATTTTCTCAGAATAATAAAACACGTCCTGGCTCCAAAAATGTTTTTTTCAGTTGTAATATTATCGTTGAATTGTTAGTCATTAAATTTTACTGATTTATAGTGATTGTAATTATCTGTGTGATAAATGAATAAAATGAGATCAGATCTGAGATGAGACGACCCGCGAACAGAAAACATGATCCACACTCGCTGCAGGAGAGCTGAGATCTGCTAAATCTGGATTTTTGTTTGGAGCTAAAGAAACGTGTCGGATCGAAGTTTTTTAAACTCTGAAGCGTCGACACGTTTCACGACCTGAACGCTGCGATACGAGAGAGTCTGAGCGTCGCTGCGGCGACCGCGGTGGATTTTTGGAGCGAGCTGTCGTCTGACTTCTGAGAGATTTAACGGCTCATAAAAACGCTGAGCGCTGCGTCGTCACTGCAGATTTACTGACTTTAGATGACACGATGAAGGACAGGATGACGGCCATCGATCGAGTGAGTGAGTGTGTGTGTGTGTGTGTGTGTGTGTGTGTCTTACCATCCTGCTGTTTGACCAGCCCTTGGTGGATGTAGCGAATGTAGGTGAAGAAATTACACACTGCCGTGATCTGACAAACAAACGAACATGTGATCACACTTCAGATCAGCTGATCACTTCTGATGTTTTTAAGCAAATTAAACCCAATTAAATGTTTTGAAAGACGTTCATTAAGATGGTGTGTGTGTGTGTGTGTGTACTCACTCTGTATCTACAGTAGGGAGAGACGTAGTAATAGTTGGACGAGTCTCCGAACTTGATTCTGTGCTTACAGGTTTTGGTCTGACCGCTCAGGGCACATTTTCTGTCAGAGACACACACACACCAACATCTGAGCTTCAACACGGAGAAGAACAAAAACTAAACACAGACACTAAATACTAAGAGTGGAGGAAGCAAGGAGGGAGCAAAGGAAGGAAGGAAGGAGAGGAGAGGAGAGAGGGACGACTGTTTTATCAAGTTCGTCTCGTCAGGATTTCTTTGATAAACCTGGACAGGAGGAAGGATTGTTAGGAGGAGGAGGAGGAGGAGGTCGACGAGCAACTGAGGAGGCGATTAAATGAGCTGATGGAGCGACAGAGAGCGAGAGACTTACGTGACGAGCTCGGCCCTCCGCCCGCTAGAGGAGGAAATCGAGGGAAGATGGAGAGACGATGATGGTGAAAGAGTGAAAGCTCGATGAGGAGGAGAAAGAGTGTGTGTGTGTGTGTGTGTGTGTGTGTGTGTGGTCTCACTTTGGTCCTCCGCATTCCACCGCCGACGCTTTGACCACGGGCAGCGGCTGGAAACCGACCGGCTCCACGCTGAGCGTGTTCTGCTCCACCGCTTCCAAGATGGCCGACCCGAGCTGAAGGAGAGGACGATGAAGTTAACGACGTTCAAGACAGACGAGACTGAAAACCTGTTTACAGACGAGTTTAGAGTCCGTGCAGAGTCAGAGTAAATCTGTTTGTCACACCAAAGAAGAATTTGGTCTGAAAGTTTAGCCAAAATTAGTTGAATTAATGTGTGTGTGTGTGTGTGTGTGTGTGTGTGTGTGTGTGTGTGTGTGTGTGTACCTCGCTCTTGCTGAAGGTGAGGCAGGGGTAGATGTCCTCGCGGTAAACTCTCTCCAGGAAGCAGCAGCCTCGGTCCAGCGTCGGCTCCTCCTTCCACGCCTTGAAGTCGCTGAACAGCTGACTGTCCACCTGCGACAGCGTCACGCGTGTGGTGATGATGATGATGATGATGATGTGTTAGCATCGTACGGTAAAGCAGCATCTCAAAACACACGCGCACACGTCTTTAGGCTCCACCCACCTCTCTACACTCCCGTACGATTGGCTGCGTGGCCGACGGGTCGGGCTGCGTCCCCATGATGGCGGACGAGGTGCTCTTGTTGCGGCTGTGGCCCTTCCTGAAGGGAGTCTTCACGCCTCCTGTGGAGGGGAGCTCGCCCAGCGGGGAGGTCGGGGAGGAGAGCACGAGCGTCTTCAGGGCCTGGACCTCGGCCTGGAGGACGTCGATCTGAGGAGGAGGAGACGGAAACGTGAAGCTGAGGCTGAT
>CP136889.1:20040008-20090008 GCA_033000465.1 Sciaenops ocellatus
GTCAGTCTCCATAAGTCCCCATGTTAAAATGTCCAACTTCACAGCAGAAATAAACATGTTTACAGCCTGGTACAAAAAACAGACTTCGATGACGACTGTATGAATTTAAACATAATAAACTCTCAGATCGCGGACACGGAATTCAAAATATGTTTTGCATTTCCCGTAACGTTTAGTCACATTCACGCACACAGCGCACGCTTACAGTCGTGGATCCAAACAGGAAATATTAAAAAGATACGTGCAGATCAGGAGAACACCTTTAACACCAAATTAACTCATGATTCAGCAATCTTCTTATTAATATATAAGAATAAACCTGCCAACTGTATTTTAAGATCTTGATATTTTCAGAGGTCGTATATGATGTAAAAAGTTTCATTTAAGTAATTTAATAAGCAGAAATGACTGAAGATGAACTGCTTCCAGAGATTTATGTTTTATATCAACATAAATTAAATATATTTAGTTTCTTAAATGTTTGTTGACTGAAAGCTGGAAAAAAACAAAAAACAAAACGTGTGATATGAATATTTCGACAGTCCATTAAAGGTCCAGTGTGTAGGATCTGACACACTGGACCTTTAATTCTTAAATTATTCTTAGATTTATTCATTATAAAAACATTTTACTGTCGTAGCTCGCTGCGTTGGAGCTTGTTTTGAACTTTTATTTATGATAATGATTATTTTTATCGCGGATTCATCTGCTGATTATTTTCTCCATTAATGCATTGATTGATAATTTGTTTAAAAAGGCTGAAAATAGTGAAAAATGTCGTCAGAATTACTCAGAAATCCAAAGTTACACCTTCATAATGTTTGTTTTTGTCCGACCAACAGCCTGAACATCGACACTGTTACAAAAACATCCAAAAAATAACTGTAAAATACAAAAAAATTTAAAATATTACTCACTAAAAACATGTAATTATACTCAGGAAAATGTATTTAAAGCATCATAAGATGCTATTTTATATGATGGTAGATGAGTTTTACTGTTGTAATTAGTTGTGGCGGAGCTCAGCTATAATCTATCATAATGATTATTTCCTCTGTGAATCCATTAATTCATTGTTTTGTTTGTAAAAATTCAGAAAATAGTGAGAAATGTCGCTGAAAGCAGCAGGTCAAACGTCGACATCGCCACAAAAACATTCAAATTATTCTAAAGAAAACAGAAACTCTGGAATAAGTAAATACTTAGACATGAAAATAATCAAAATAGTTACTTATTATTTGACTAATTAATCAACGAATACCAGCTGTACTCGTAGATTCATTTAGATGATTACCTCAGATATGCTAATTAAAACACACTAATGCTAAAAGATCATCTTAAATCTGACACACTGGACCTTTAATATTTTTATTCTGCAAGCTGTAATTAACAAACTAACTTTCTAATTGATGTTTGGTGTCCTCTGATGCATCAGATTTATTAATTAATTAATTAAATGACATTTTAATGTGTCTGCATGCAGCTGTGACATCTGCAGCGTCTGCAACAGAAACACTGACCGAGTTTAACAGACAACAGCCTCTGTGTGTGTGTGTGTGTGTGTGTGTGTTCATTCACATGATGCTCAGCTCAGCTCGGCTCAGCTCGGCTCGGCTCGCTGCTGAAGATAATTACCTGTTAACACGTCCTCACATGACTCAAACGTGACGCGCGGTTTCACCTGTTTCAGGGTCGCAGTGACAGCTAGCCCTAGCCGCGGCTAGTGCTAACATGCTAACAGCTGCTTAACGTAAGATGGTAGAGGGGGTTAGCACGAGGCTAACGGCTAAGCTAACGGCCGTTACGTGACACCGAGCTGGATGAAAGATGCATGAACGCGTCTGTAGCCCGGGTTGGGTTCGTCAGCTCGGGTTTCGGTGCTACAACCGAGCTAACGTTAGCTTTAACGTCAGGACACAGAGGCGGGAAACTAGCATTTAATGTTAGCCGACGTTAGCGTGTTTAAAAAGGGGGACAAATGAAGCAGATAGACCCAAAAACGACGCTCTAAATGTGGATGGAGGATTACTGATGGACACGGAGGACAGAGGGAGGGAGGAGGAGGAGGAACCCTGCTTCCATTGTCGGCCACCGCACATAGCCGAGCCAACGGTTAGCTCAAAAACAGCACTATGATGCACAATGAAATGACGCGTGGTGCTTGAATTTAAGTGAAATAACGGCGGACGTGTTTAAACACAAACAGTCCGGGTGTGTGGTCGCTCGGTTACGAGGCAAAAAGGTGCAGAAGTAGTGCGACAGACGGGGCTCGGCGTCCGATAATGGGCGCACGGACGTCGTAATGGTGCCTTTGCGTGTAGCTAACGGCTGTCCTGACTTATCCCATAATTACAATGAAACGTTAGCTGTGGACTCACCGGACTCGCCGTGTGGACAGCAGCCGAGCCGAGCCCGTCGGTCGGTCGGTCGGTGTCTTCCTCCCGGTAACGTGTCAAACAAACAGGCTGGACGGAGGGACACACACCGGAGCGGCTGTTGACGCAGAACCGGAGCAGGTTACTCCACCGACTGACGGGGCGGTGCGTTCAGGGACGGCTCGGAAATAAGGAGACAAGTCGTCCCATTCTATTTGAACTTGCAGTCTAAGCAAATAAAGAGTATTGTGTGCGATGGAGGAAGTATTCAGATACTTTACTAGAGTAAAAGTACTGTAAAAAATACTCTGTTACAAGTAAAAGAAGTACTTATAATATTACTCACTAAATACATGTAATTATACTCAGGAAAATGTATTTAAAGCATCAAAAGATGCTATTTTATATGATGTTTTATGGTCTGGCTCATAAAAACAGGGTTTTATTGTTGTAGCTGGGTGTGGTGGAGCTCAACTACTATTTACCATAATGATTATTTCCTCCATGAATCCATTGATTGATTGTTCGCTTCGTAAAAATAAAGAAAATACTGAGAAATGTCGCCAAAAGCAGCAGTCCAGACGTCGACATCTTCACAAAAACATTCAAATTATTAAAATAACTCAAAAGAAAACAGAAAATCTGGAACCAGGAAATGTTTTGACATGAAAATAATCCAAATAGTTTCCTGTTATTCGACTAATTAAACTAACACGAGCTGTACCTTTGAGTACATTCATTTAGATGATTTGTAAAGTAACTAGCTGTCACATAAATCTCCCTCCAGGCTCAGTCAAAGTACAAATACCTCAAAGTGAGTAAAAGTACTTAGTTACACTTTACTGAGTGAAGAAATGTATTATTATAAAAGCATTATGCTGTTTTAAAGAGTATAAATTAACTCAAAGTACAACAATAAATGTTTAATTCCATAATAAAATAAAAAGTCAAGACTGACCTTTAACATTAAAAATACAGCATTATGTTCTTATATATGAATATTATAATAAGTGTAAGACTGAAGGTGATTGGCGGGAAAGATTTTTTCATTAAGTTGATGAATCAACACGTCAACAAATAAATAAATTGTCCTTCCATAGAAGTCTATGAAAGAATGAATGAATGGCTTCATTGTCTGTCAGTTATGAGCTCACTCCTCACATTAATAGATGACTTATCATCTGTTACTCATTGACAGAGACATCGTGTCGTACTTTTTCAGGAGCGGTTTGTTATTGTTCTTTAGATATTCAGACGTGAATATTTGTGACATTAATCACAAACTCTGACGACACGAGAGAGAAATGATGTACAACAGCTGAACATGAAACATAAATAATAAATAATAAAGTGAAATCTTTAAGTAGAAACTCGTCATGCCGTCCTGATGTCACTCTAATATCATCATGAAGGTTTCCACTCGTGTTCATGAATATAATATTTAATATTATAGTGTATATAATATACTAAAGCCTGGGTGACGCTGACCTTTGACCTCCACGGCTACAAAACATTTGCTGAAGAAGACCATGTGACACACTGAAGGCTCCAGAACGACCTTTAAAAGGATCCTGACTGACCACATATTTAAAGGATTCATCACAGCAGTGCACTGTGTGAAGGGCTGAGCTGACAGGCTGCAGCCAGCAGGGGGCGCACACAACAAACAAACTGACTCAGTATTTCATATCTGACATGTTTCTGTGCAGTAATGTTCGTTAAACCTTGTTGTGATCATGAGGTGGACGACATGTTGACTTTAATTCAATTCATTTTGTCAACAGGTTCCACATAATTAAGTTCTTTCAACTCAAACATGTCGTTATGGGTTCAATGAAGCAACATTTTTGACTTAAAACATTTTTTTAAGTGTGTGCTGACTTAAAATGAGTAAAAATACTTGATTACAGGTAAAAATTCAGAAGCATTATCAGCTAAATTAAAGTATTTAAATGTGATTTTATGTCATTGTTTGATACATTATGTTCTCACTATTATCACTGGGCTTTATAACATCCTGTAACATACAGGAAAAATGAACATTACACACACACACACTCCAATTGCACCAGTATGATATAAAGTACAAATAAAATATAGATTTCCTGACGTTATTTACAGTTTCCTTTCAGTTAAAGTTCATATTTTCATCTTTATTGATGGTCACGTTGGACAAAGTCTTTCATTTTTTCAAAGTAAATTTGTCTTTCCAAAGTTTCTCCTCTCTCCACCCTCTCAGTGATGCTGCGTCCAAACTCTTCCAACTCAACGCTGCAGCCCTCCTGGTTTCAAAGAGTCCAGAAGTTTAGTCAGCGTCGATGTATGAGGTATAAAATCCTTCCAAACACTCAGAGTTTGGTCTTTGAGAAGACTTGAACATGTCTGACAAACATTTTATGACACGTCCAGACGTTTATTGTTCCTGTTAACATGTAAGAACTGAATTTACTGTGTGGCAGGTTAAAGTAGAGTCAGTTTTTGATTAAAAGTGCAGAAATTTGTCCAAAAATCATCTTCAGGTTATCAAAAGAATAAAGATCATAACGTGGATTTTTATTGTGGTTTAACTAAAATAAATAACCACCTAATATTTACTTTAAAACTCTTTGTTACAAGTGTTTTAGGATGAAATAAATTCTTCTGGTTCTGTCCAGTCAGATGGAAAACAAACAA
The DNA here is from genome assembly GCA_033000465.1 of Sciaenops ocellatus. Classification (NCBI taxonomy): domain Eukaryota; kingdom Metazoa; phylum Chordata; class Actinopteri; family Sciaenidae; genus Sciaenops; species Sciaenops ocellatus. The sequence goes on from CP136889.1 coordinate 20,045,057, forward strand.
ACAAACAAACAAAGCTGAAATGTCCGACTGTTCCTGAAGGCGTCCTAGTGAAACTCTGAGGAGGGTGTGTGAGTGAGATAACTTTCCACTGTGTCACTACAGTCACCTCACACACACACCTGAATGACAACACACACACACACACACACACACACACACACACACCCTCCTGTAGACGGTGGGTGGAGTCTCCTCGGAGCCTTTTAACTGGTGCGTAACGCGCCGTCGTGGTGTCATTACGCACGCGAAGCTCTCCAAGAGGAACGGGACGCGCGAGGAGGAGAAGTCCGAGTTACACGTTGATGTTTGTGTTTGAGATGAAGAATCTGTGGAGGTGTCCGGTGAGTCTTTGAGTGTCTTTAAAGTGAATTATGGAGTTTAAATTATTTTAACTGATGTAAAATGTTTCTATGATCGGGCTGCAGACAGTTCAGGTCACTCTGTGATGCAATTCTGCATCTGATACATGAATGAATATTAAAAACAAAGCAGCATGTGTGAACGGACAGTTCATGTTTCACCATCTGTGTTACAGAAATGTTTAAATATGTGATGTATCATAAATACTCTGCAGACATACAGTATGGACACGTCTGATCATGTGTTAGAAAAGTAGATTTTTGGTTTCTGTAGTTTATTTCCAACCTTTTCAGTCTGTGAACCTTTAAACATGTTATAGAGTTATCAACATATGTATATAAAGATTGTTTACAGCCCCCAAAACATAAAATTATCAAAATAATAAACAAATAAATAATAAGTCAGGACAAAAACTGTTTTTTTTACAGCTGTTTTATGCTTCATGTTTTATGATTTATGAAGGTAAGTTCGTTGTGTCGATACGTTTTTGTTTGATGACCCAAAATAACCAAAAAAAACATAGAAACATGGAGCAGCAGCACAACACCTGGTATCTGTTTTGTTTGATGGCCCAGAAGAAATGAAATAATCATTTATCAGACCATATTTTTGATGAATAACCTGAAGAAAATCTAAAACTAGCAAACAGTGGATCAAAACAAAACAGCTGAGACAAATAACCAACATTTGTGGCTTTATTTAAAACAGAACACATGATGATGATCGTTATTATTATTATTACTGGATCAAAAACAGAGAAACGTCGAACACCTGAGACAAATAAATACATTTTATGGTTTTATTCAAGTTATTATTGGATCAAAATCAGCAAAATAACCCAAAAAGAAACTAAAACAACGAGGTCAAAGTGACTGTGTGAATGTAACCCCGTCCTGTGTCGATCCAAGAACATTTAAACTGAGTCAAAACGGGTCATAAAAGAACTGTTTTAGTTTAACTGAACCCAAAAGAACGATCAAAAACAGTTTGTCATTTAACTTTAAATGTGTCGACTCAGAACCGAGCTGACCAAACTGACCCACATCTGTCCGATCTCGCCCGCTGACTGCTGTGAATGAAGCTCTTCATGCTGCAGACTCATTCGTACATCTCCAGCTCGTCTTATCTTCTCTTCATCTGTTTCTCTTGGCGTCTGTTTATGAACTTTTTCGGCTTCAGACTTCATCAAGGAACTGAAGTCTTTTATTATCAGGACAGCGTTACAGAGGAATGTGCTCGCTGGTTTCGGCCTCAGGAGCCTGTTCTGCAGCTCTCTGTTCCAGGTTTACTCGTGCGTCAGGTGTGTCCGTCTCCGTTAAACTTTACAGCAGGCGTGGAAAGTAACCGAGTACTTTTGAGTAATCGTTTTGAGGTATTGTACTGCGGTATTTACACTTTACACGCTGCTACAGCGCGACTCTTTGACATGATGAAACTCTTGATTGGTTTATAGCAGCATACAGTGTGTTGTTAATGATTAAACCAGCAGTTCTTGACCTTTCTATGACCTCTTTAGAAATAAATCAGTGTTCAGCCGAGGCTCCTTCAGGTGTTCGAGCCACCAAAGACACATTTACACTTTTATTTTAAGAAATTAGAGACTCAAAAAAAAAAAAGCAAAAAGTAGAGAAAGAAACATAAAAATTAAGTTTGTTTTTTTCTTCTTTCATCTTCCAGGACCTCTCAGATTTATCTTGTGAGCATTTGGAGGGGCCCAAACCGTAGATTGGACCCCTCCAGACTGTATTAATAGTTCAAACTAGCTCCACCTCGAGCAGCTACAACAGTAACAGTACTTTTTAATGACAGTACTTTATGTAATGTTCTATCTTTGTAGTCTTAAGTTGAGGATCTGAACACGTCCCGCCTTCTTTTGTCGACGCCTTTGTAGCACGTTGACCTTGATTGACCTCTGTCCTGCGGCCGGTTAACATCACTTGAAGCATTGTTTGCGTTGTTTGACTCCCTCCTCTGTGTCTTCAGGCTCGTCGTTGATAAAGAAGATTGGATGATTCTTCAGAGCGAGACCGGATGTGATTCGCCACCCACAAACATCGGACCCTCCATGACCGACCTCTGACCCTCACACCATGGACCTCCGTCAGCTACACTACGGGGTCAACGGGGGCGCTGGCCAAAACTCCAGACCGGGTGTAAGTATTTAAAAGTTAGACTTGAGATCTTGTTGTACTTGAAGGGTCACGAGAAAATGAACTAAATAAACGTTCTGCTAACGGACCGTCGGAAACAGTTTGCAGTTCTGAACAAATTAATATTCATGAACATCAGAGCGTTTATTCATCAAACCTTGAATCCTCTTCAGACCTAAATTGTTTGAAACTTTAATAAAAATTAGTAGCTTCGCTTAGCTTAGCATAACAACTGGAAACTGGACTATTTCTTGGCCAGGAACCATCGTGTTGACACTGTGAGGTTACCAAAGACTTCTGTTCCTGGGCAAGAAACATTTCAGCACATAGCAAACAAGATATAGCGTGTTTTAGAAGTGATGGTAGGAGCCCATTGACTAGCCTTTATGCTAAGCTAAGCTAAGCAGCTGCTGGTTGTGGCCTTATATCTAGCATACAAGTGTATGCCGAGGAAGTTGCTGCTCCCAACCAAGAAAGATTTCAGCCTATAGCAAACAAGATAAAAACATGTTTTTGTGAAGTGCTGGTTGGAGCCAGCTGACTAGCCTTTATGCTAAGCTAAGCTAAGCTAAGCTAAGCAAACAAGTTGCTGTCTGTAGCTTTATTTTGAGGATACAGGTGTATTTCCAGGATTCTCAAACTCCAACGAGAATATATAAGTAAATGAAGCCCCGGCCTGCTCTCTGTATATTTGCAGCTTTATTGCCGTGTTTGTTTAATTACACATAATTTGTTGCGTCAATAGAGCAGTCTTGTTCTATTGTCATCTTAAACACAGCAAACAACACTCAGCGTATCAGATGAACTGATTATTCAAACTGTACTTCACCCCGACTGACTGAAGCTCTGTGCTGTGTTTACACAATGCACCCAGTCATCACAGACGCTGAGAAATTACACCTGCCTTACAACTTAATCCCCTCGCATGCCTTGGGGATGACATTCATCATCAACGCGCCGCGCAGACAAACCGGTTAAACTGCAGTTTTTTAGGTCCTGAGCTGCTTCACGACAATAGGCATAATTCACTCGAGCTGAAACCGGCAGATCCGTGTTTATCTCGCGTTGGTTTCAGTTGGGTGTTGCTGCAGGTGTCTTTGTGTGAGGCCCTCAGTTACCTTGTTGTGGCACTCTCGTCGTATCACTGCTGTCAGCAACAAACTCGTGTTTGCCATGTCAACCCACGAGCTGAAGGTCACCACCTTGAAATAGCTCAAATAAGCACCTTCCTTCGGTTTGGTGGCTCTGTAATTGTAGTAAAGCACGACCCGCCGCCATCAGAACACTTCACTGTCAAACAGAATGTTGTTCAAGTCCCGTAACTGTTAAAAAAACGAGTTATTTCACATCACATTACTCAATTTTGCTTTCTTTTTGAGAGCCAGATAAGACGATTCATAGCATACCAATCTCATGTTTGTACAGGGAGTATAAAGCTACCTAACTTAGCTTAGCATAAAGCCTGGATACAGAGGTAAACAGCTAGCCTGGCTCTCTCTAGTGAGCTCTAGATGTTGAGCTAAGTTAGCCACCTGCTAACTGTATTTACTACTATATTTACTGTACAAACATGACAGGGGCATTAGTTAAACTCTCAGCATGATGGGCAATTCCCAAAGTGCCTAAGTACTGAGTACAAAGCTGGAGTCAGGATGTTGTTAGCGTAGCTTAGCATAAAGACTGGAAACAGGGGTAAATAGGTCTAGCCAGATCCACAGTCTTTACGCTAAGCTACATTAGCTGGCTGCTGACTGTATCTTCATATTTACCTTATAAATACAACTCTCAGAAAGACATGTAAGAAATAGAAAACTGGAGTCAGGAGGTTGTTAGCGTAGCTTAGCATAAGGACTTGACGCAAATATTTATAGTTTGTTTCATACGTACGCAATGAGTTAAGTGTTGGAACTATTTCTTGATGAACAACGTGTATCCATCCACCCAGTACTTACATCCAGCTATAGCCTGTGAAACATAGGCAAACACAAGCTTTAAAGTTTGGTGGCTCCAACCCTGGCAACGTCAATGTGACAACAAGATTCTGGGAAGTTGCGGCGAGTCACTTTTGCCAAGAAGTAGCTCCAGACTGTAGTTCCTCCTAAAACAGCAACCTGTGTTTTTACATCTCGGTTTGTGTACAGATTAAACAAATGTGTTTTCAAAAGACAGCGTCACGTAGAAGAAAGAAACGTTTCTGTAGAGTTCGATGCACAAAATGACTTTTTTTGTTTTTTAGGAAGGATGCAAGAAAACGTCTTGCATCCTTTTTAACTAAATCTAACCTAAAGTCCACCTAACTAGATGTTTTAATCCAGGAGTGGGGTAAAGGAGATGACTGAAAGCTCTAGAAAAAGCCAGAAAGTGGAACTCTTTCCAAACAAGCTACAACAATAAAATGTAGTTTTTCTTTGTGGTTGAGCCACTTCAAATAACTTCAGTCCTGCGTCCACCACGGCTGAATATTTTTAGGTCCATTACACATTGTTACAGGGGATTACCTTTTCCCTACAGCCATGTGGGTCGGCTTAAATAGGTGGACTCGATCTTTATCAGGCTCAAAGCGGAGCAGCAAAATCAATAGTCACAGAGAGAGAGAAAGAAAGAGCTGTTACTGGATAGCCCATTGTGTCAGTTTTCAGTGGCAGCACTGTGCGAAGCAGGACAGGTAGCCATGGAGGTGAAGCACAGATGGGGGTAGAGACGAGGAAGGAGGAGGCAGTCGACCAACAAGAAGAGAAGAGAGGGGCATTTGAGCTAAATATAGGGTGGGAAAGAAGTTTGGAGGGTTGGGATGCAGGAACAAACAGGCCTGTGTTCAGTCTGTACACATGGCTACTGTACTATACTGAGTCTTAGTGGATGGTTTGCAGCATGAGGGTCAATGACGAAGAGACAAATCTGGTACTTTCATGCTACGCTGCTATGTCAGAATGTATCCTAACGTTAGCGGCTCTGTTTAGGAAAGTTACTGCTACAATAACGCCAGTTAAAATCATCAACTGAGGTCGCTTTAAGCAGAGAGAAACATTATGAAACATTTCAAACATTTTAAGTGCTGGTAGGACTAGCTAGGACTAGCCTTTATGCCAAGCTGAGCTAAGCTAACTAGCTGCTGGTTGTAGCTTTAGCAAGTGGAAGTGTCTGTTCCCGACTAAGAAACATTTTGGCCAACAGCAAGCAAAACAAGATATCATGTGTTTTTGAAGCGCTGGTAGGAGCCATTTGACTTCCCTTCATGCTAAGCTAAGCTAAGCTAGGATAACCGGCCGCTTTCCTATGTCTTTTACAGGAAGATGATGCGTTGAAGTTTCTGAGCCAGGAGGAGCAGGAATGCATCCAGTTCTTCGAGGAGACTATCGACTCGTTGGAGGACAGTCTGGAGGAGAATGACCGGAGACCAGCGCAGGTGAAACCCCGAACAAGCAGCAGCAGTGCTGGTCCTGTCTCAGAGCCTGATGGACCTCCAACCTTGAGTCCCATCCCTGGGGTGACTGTGCCCTCCCTCTTGGTCAGATCTCCCAGTCCTAAAGACCAGGATATTATAGACCTGGTCCGTCCAGAACCGGACTTGGTGAAAACCAGAGAGCCAATCTTCAGTCCCACCAATCCAGGTAGCGTACAACACTTGGTTGTCGATTGCAAAGCCATAACCAGGATTCCCCAACAAGCCCCCAACCCACCAGCCACAATGTTTTGTATTTTGTTAATCTAGTTTTAGATTTTCACTTTGCAGTTTGTTCCTTCCAGATTTTCAGAGCATGGTGCCAACCCTGGAAAGCCACTTTGAGATAAAGCCAAGGCGTGATCTGGTGGACAGCTTGCCTTCAGAGTACAACCCTCCCCTACCAAGTGGCAGCTATGGACCATCAGACAGCAACTCCTCCTACCACCCTCCAGGCTGTATCCCCACCCCGGTCCTGATTGCCCAAAAGATAGCCGAGAACCAGGGAGATGGAACCCCTAACGTCCTGCCCTCCACGCTCCTCCGCCGTTGCAGCCTGGAGTCCGAAAAGCTCCCGAGCCACAGCACCGATCATCACGTTAAACAGGGTCCTCCTACCTCTGCTAAGCCTACCCGCTTTCCTGCTAACATCAGCGTGATCCTCGGCAACAAGGAGCACCAGAACCAGTCGCTGGCTAACGTGAGCCTCCATGAGAGACGGGCGCAGATGCTGGCAAATCTAACAGGGTCGCACCCTCTGCTGCAGGTAGAACCTCAGCAGGCCGTGGAGCACAAGGATCGAAATGTTCCCACACGTAGCATTTCCTTCAGGGACCCCTCACCAGACAAATCTAGGATGGAGGCCCTGTCTAAGCTGGGTCTGACCAGGAATCGAGCCATGTCTGGGGGTATGTCGCTCCTCGTCACCCCTAACAGCGACTCTTTGAGTCTCACAGGTGAAGAAACCAGTGCCAAACCTCTGGAGGCCAATGTTCCTCCAACAACGGAAACCAGCACCAAATTGCCAGAAGCCAACGTTAAGACACCACATCAGAGCCAGATTCTTGTGGACAGAAAATCAGAGATTCAGCGGACAGAGTCCCTCAGGAGCAACGAAGATAGAACCCCCCAATTGAGTCCCTTGTCTCCAGCCGTCACACAAAGCAACTTCTATCCACCTCCTTTGGAAAACAAAGCATCTGTACCCCTTCCGTCTGAGGTCACCTCACTGGAATTTAACAGCTATGGAGGTAAATCTATCACGGTCCACCCGTCTCTTTCCTCCAGGAGCGAGCCTGCAACTTCTCCAACTAGTCATGAGCCCAAAATCCTCCCACCGGCGCTGGCTAACCCAAGTGAATTCAACCCCTACGGAGGGAAGACCAAAGTCATGAACGCTGCTCCCATAACTGTCACCAGGAGCGACCTTCCCGACATCCTTAGCTCCCATATCGACAAGAGTCAAACCTTGCCTGCCAGATCAGAGCACACTGAGCTGAACAGTTACGGAGGAAAGAGTCGAACCATCAACCCCTCTGTCGGGTTGAATCGCCCTTCAAACCCTCCTGGAAAGAGCTTCAAACCTCCAGCTCCAACTCCAGCCCCGAGACCTCCTCGGCACTCCTACCATGGTGTCACTTCCCAGAAAGCACAGCAGCGAGCCTTATCGCCTGAACACACAAAGCGGAGATCCAACTCGATGTTTCGTCCTCAAGGCATCACTGTGCAGTTTTCTGGACGGGGGGCAACGGACGAATCGCGCAGGGAGGCATTGAGGAAACTGGGGCTGCTGAAAGACTCTTGATGCGCCCGTCGAGCCTGAATCTCTGGTGTGTACCTGCTGGTCGCTGGAGGTGATATGCTAGAAGTTTCCCCATCTATGTGAGGCGTGGTTGCAAAGAGAGGCCTACTTTTACAGAGGAATGGAGCTAGATCCTTCAATAGACCTGCACAGCCAGTTCTCACTTCCTGGCCATAAAAAAAACAACTGACAAACAAGAATGACACCGTGCAGCCGCTGCTTTCCGCGACAAAAGTCTTGACAGATAAACTGCTTTATGTTGCTTCCGATCGCGGGACATTTTATACCTCTGCACCAGATATTTTGGAACAAACTGATGCTGTTAAAAAGGAGCATCCTCTTCCTGTGGGAATCAAATAACATTTGTTCTCTGGTCTCGCCTTTTGTTTGCAACAAAGGAGGGCAAAGTGTCTTAAAAACATCTTTAAGCTGGAAATATTTTATATTTTTGTTATTGTCAACAATGGGTTGAGTCTGTTTCTCAATATTTTCTGACTTCCCGACCTGCTGGACTATCAAATATTACGCAAACAGGAGGAAATCATGGATTTGTTGGGGACTATTTTTAGCGGTGGATTAATACACATTGATACTCTACGTTTCCAGCAGCAGGACATGCCTTAAGATGCTGGGAGAGGGCTCCCAGATTAAAGATTAAATCAATTTTATGGAGTTTATATGTCAAAAGTAAGGTTGGATTATCAACTCCAGGGCCCCAAAAGCCAAAGGTACCCTAGGTTATGTGGCAAGTAATTTGTTTGGTTAAAACACAACAGTGCCTCCATTTTAATCAAATTTTGAGGCCATATCTTATCTAAAACATGCCAAAAATATCATTTTAAACACGTTTTTATTTTAAATTATTACATGAATTTGTCCTTTAAATAGCCACAAACTAACTTGAGGCATGTTATTAGTCCAGAATAGGACTGTTTCTGGACCTCTGGGACATTTATTTACCATATGTAGTCGAGTGGATCAACACCGGGGGAGAGGGGGCCCAACATTTAGTTTTGCCCCAGGGCCCCTGAAGCAGGTTGATCCGGCCCTGATAAAAACAAACAAACAAAGCTCAGAGAATGATTCCAGTTATAAAAATTAAGAAGAAAATGGAGAATGGAGTAATTTAATTGTCTAAAAACACAATAAATGATTAACTTACAGAGTAATTTAAATCAAATTGTTTGAAAAATATGGGAAAGAATTGAAAACGAGCCCTCACCACATACTCAGAACACATGTATCCACTTTAAGTTATATTATCAGTTTTACAGTGTCGCTTATCTTCAAGCAGCAAAGTGAAGTTAATGTTCATACACAGGCTGTGAAGTCTTTATCACCCCTGTTACACGGGAACTTTTGGTTTGTTTACCGACTTTGGGCATTTTAGTCAGCGGTGAGTGTGTGTGTGTGATTTTTATTTTTCTGTCAGCACTTTTGTTGAACGTCTCGGGAGTGATTTTAATCGCTTCTGAAATGATTAAATGGATGTAAAATGATCAAAAAAAAACAAAAAAAAAAAACAAGACTTCAAGTCAGATTTAATCTAATATCTGCTTAAATCTGAAGTCCTGGAATTATAACAAAAAAGTGAAAGGAGCGCCTCCTCGGGTTTTCTCGAACGATATGAAGCCGAGCTGAGCTGGAGGATATTTTTACTCCACGGACAAACCTCCCACACCAAACCACAGACTGTGGAATGAGGTCTGTGGGCAGGACTTTTACTTTTTTTTTTTTTTTTTTACTACGCAGAGGGAATACTTTCAAACTGCTCTTTAGGGATGGGCGAGCACATGGCATTGTACAAAAACACAAGCACTAAAACCACAGAGGCTAGAAATACATCCTGGGTTAACTTATGTGTTTTTATTCCTTCTCGAGCTGTCATCGATATCTTCGTTAAAGTGTGTTATTTAACTGTTGTAGCAGCATAAGTATGTGTGTGTGTGTGTGTGTGTGTGTGTGTGTGTGTTTTATCCAGACTCCGGCCTCTGTAGTTCGCCTACAGTCACTTTTGAAGTACATATTTTGTTGTGAATATTTTTGTGTTTTGTTTACAGACTCCGGTTCCTCTGTAGTTAGACAGCTACAGTCATTTTGAAGTATCTTAATGGTGCATACATACAGTTTATAACTACTTTTCTGTATAACACAGCCTCCTCTATAAGGAAATGAACAGACCTGCACAGGAAACGTGCATCCATGTGTGGTAAATGGGAATATTAGTGGCCATGTGAATGTTGCTGCTATGCTACAACAGCCTGGTGTAACTTTCTGACTGTACATACTCTGCTTAATAATATCTACTGTTGAATTTATGTCGATCATTAAACAGAATAATGTCACTTCTTTCTTTTTTCATTGTTTTCCTTTCATTAACTCTGGAATGTGCCGTTCAATGATTGGCCACGCACGTTCAATATTTCACCCGAGCGAGTCGTTTTACGGTCGACAGCTTGAACGGGGCACTCCTCTGATCTTACACGTGAAGTTGAATGGTTGGTTTCTCAGCTGGTTAGCTTAGCTTAGCATAAAGACCGGAAACAGCTAGCCTGGCTCTGTCCGAAAGTTACAAAATTCACCTACCAACACCTCTGAGGTTTGTTATTAATTCACTGTTTTACTTGATGGGTAACTTCCTGCTTAGCTAACATTAGCTCACTTGTTGTTAGCTAATGTTAGCTCAGTTTGTTAGCTCCTGTTAGCTAATGTTAGCTCAGTTTGTTAGCTCCTGTTAGCTAATGTTAGCTCAGTTTGTTAGCCAGGCTGTGACTTCAGAGCAACCGGGGGAGTGTTAGTGTTTGCGCCGCAGGCGTTTTGGACCACCGGGAAGATAAAGAGGAGCTGGTGTCATGCCAGAACAGGAGCTTGGCTAACAGGCAGTGTAACCAGGGCTCAGTAGCCTCTATGGACATAATGGCAGAGGCTAAAAAAGACAGACGCCGAGCTGGGCTTCTTGCTGTTGGACTAGTAAGTAATATTAGCTGGCTGCTATGTCTTGTGTTGTTAATCTTGCTTGATGTCACTTGGGTCACAGCCAAGCTAGCTTTACCCCATGTTTCCAGTGTTTATGCTAAGCTACGCTAACAGACATTCTCCAAAATGTCAAACTATTGCTTTAACAGAAAGAACGCTGTGTTGATGGTTTAGCAGTGTAGTCGAAATTTGCAAATTTTATTGTGTAATTAAACAGTTTATCATCCGTACACACAGATTTCTACACCAACATCCACATCACCTTTTAATCTGTTCAGGTTTTCAGTTTGGAGACTAAACATCGGAGCAGTAAGCTCTCGTTTTTATCGTGTAAGGAGGTTTTAGTCAGTTTTTCTGACCTTCCCTGTACTTCACATTGGACTACTTGTGTGTTGAACACAGAAGCAAACTGTCTGGCCTGCAGACGGTTACATAAGAGTTCAACACAGAGGCTTTCTTTCCTGAAGAGCGCTTAGACGAACGCTACGCTCAAACAGAGTGTGTGTTTGAGTGTGTGCGGCGATGTGATGAGCGTTCGTGGATCTTCAGTCTGCCCTTTATGTCATATTGTTCTTATTCCAGTTATCTTTAACCAAAAGACGACAAACAAAGGCTCCATTTACACCTGATCTCTATCTGGATACTGACATCTGATCCACATCTCTGCATTTACACCTGCAATAAAATACATTATCTCCGCTGTGGTCAGATTTCAACATGCAAATCAGTTTGGCAGGGCCGGCACGTCAATGGACGCGGTGCATCCGAGGTCAAGAGACGCTTTTCTGAGGGAAGACTTGTTGATTTAAAGGGCCAGTGCGTCATTCGTACGTCTGTTCTCACACTATGTAACTTTGGGCTCCGGGTCGGGAGAAGTACGTAACGCTTTACGGCACTAAGTCACACACCACCAACTATTTCACTGATTTTGGTGAAACTGGACCATATTTTATGGAGAGGTGGTGTCGTGCCAGAACAGGAGCTGGGCTAACGGGCAATGCAACCGGGCTCAGCAGCTTCTATGGACATAATGGCAGAGGCTAGAAAGACAGACGCCAAGCTGGGCTGACTGCTGTTGGACTAGTCAGTAATATTAGCTGGCTGCTATGTCTGCTGTTGGTGACCTTGTTGATGTTTGTAGAAGTAATGTAATCAGAAGAAATACTCGAGTACAGCTGAACATATTTACCACAGTGAATCACAGAAATATACATTTCTATGCAGTGTTGCTTTATGTCTTGAAATACACTTTTGAGGAGTAAACTGTGTCCAGTACTTCACTTAAAGTGTATTAAATGTACAGTATAAACAGGAAGAACCTGTTTTAATGTTCATATAAGACCCAGACTAATGCTGTACATACATGTAGTATGTACATGTTGTACAGAGGGTGGTGGGTGGGTGGTCAACAAATCAGCCATAGTTTGCAATCTTGTACATATGCAGTGTTTAGAGGAGCGACCGGGCAGGAAATGAGGACATACTTAAGTTTGCTGCCTTGTAATTAGACCTCGACAAACAGGCGCACCCTCCCAAAACACGCAAATGCCACAAACGCACGACAACCTCGCTTGAAGACAAACAGCGATAATCTTCAGACGTTTTTATTGTGATCGTTTTCATCCGTCATGAGCCGAGACATGAAGCCGTGAGCTCTGTTCTTTTAAATATAAATCTACAGACAAACTAACTCAGAGCCACCGCTGGACGCTTTACTACAACACAGGATGACAAAGAACTGGTGCAGAAGAAGTGCCCATGCAGCAGAACACAGAGCATATTTACCCATCTACAGGCAGATAGATCTAAAATAATATCATCATCATCACTGAGGAGGAAGACTCTCAGGCACACGGTTATCCATCTGTCCAAAAATAAAATGTTCACAAATACTTCACAAAAATCCAAAAGCAAGCTGAATATCGTCAAAACTAAACTTCTGAGAAACAACAAAACATCTAGCGGGATAGAAGTTGGAGAAAATGAAGAATATGTACACTCAAGATGTCCATCTGTGATCGTGTCGTCACGTGACGTCGTCGTCACGTCTCTGGATCCGAAGAAGAAAGTCTGAACGATGCCTCCAATCGAAAAAGTGTTTGACGGTACGAGACTCTTGTTCTGGCTGGTTTCTGTTGATTCAGACGTTTCTGTCACTGTTCGTTCTGCCGACTTACAAACAGGAAGTCGCTCATTTCATCAGGAGCGATGAGAACATCAACACCGCTCTCACAAAGACAAATATTTCACAGCGATCACGGCAGCCTCCGACGAGCGGCGTACCGCCTGTACAGTGTTAAAGGAAAAGTTCGACATTTTGTGAAATGCACTTATTCGCTTTTTGACGGAGAGACAGACGAGAAGATCGGCACCAATCTCGTGTACGGTAAATACGATGCTACAGCCAGAAGCTGGTTAGCTTAGCTTAGCATGAAGACTGTAAACAGAAGGGAACAGCTGGCTGTGCTCCTCTAAAGCTCGCAGATTGACACGTTATATCTTGTTTAATACGTTTAAAAACGTCAGTTTTAGATAAACGGGAAGTTAATGCTCTGCTGGTTAGCTTAGCTTAGCATAAAGAATGGAAACAGGGGGAAACAGCTAGCCTGGCTCTGTCTAAAGCTCACGAATCAACACACATTTTCCTTGTTTAAGTGAAAATTTGTGGTTTTACGTAGATGTTATGTGTCGGACTATTTCTTTGCTGGTAGCAGTGACTTCCTGTTTCTGTAAAACCCGTCAACAAACATATTAAACAAGCTGTTTCCATTCTTTATGCTAAGCTAAGCTAACCAGCAGAGCATTAACTACCCATTTCTCTAAAACTGACGTTTTTTACACTTGTTAAACAAGATATAACGTTTTAATCTGCAAGCTTTGGAGGAGCGAAGCCAGATGTCTTTATGCTAAGCTAAGCTAAGCTAACTAGCTCCTGGCTGTAGCTTTATATTCACCGTACAGACACGAGTGTGATCTCAACCTTCTCGTCTATCTCTCCGCCAAACAGCAAATAAGTGCATTTCCCAAAATGTCGAACTTTTCCTTTAACGTTAAACTAGCGGTACGCCGCTCGTCGGAGGCTGCCGTAATTACCATGAAATAGATCGCCAGAGCTACAACTGGACAACATGTGACTATCAATGCTACATCCCAACATGCATTATGTCAAGTTAGACATCAGTAGTCCATCGGGTGTTTAATGTATTGGACATTTTGTGACTAAAACACTGGCTGATCAGTAAGAACAGCTGGTAACAGTTGGTTTTAGGGGCCTCGTATGTATTTACAGGTACAGATCATGTTATTTGGTGTTTACTATAAGGCGAGGCGAGGCGGTTACTATCAGCAACTAGACCACGAGACACCCCTAAAGCCTACACACTGGTTCTGTAAGATTTTATTAGAGTTTAAATAATTGTTGAGTTTTTAACATCTTGGAATGAGATTTTAGTTAAGGCCTTTCTCAGCCACCGTACTTCCTCTTGGAAGGTGAGCGGGGTTCAGTTCGACCTCACCGCTAGACGCCGCCGGTCATTTCATAAACTCCTGTGATGCTTTCAGGGAAAACTCAGTTTCATCATCGATTAATCTGCTTAAGAGTGAAAAAATGCTCCGCGGTGACGTCTTCACAAACCAAACTCAAAGATATTTAACTGACATTCATATAAAACTGAGAAAAGTAGCAAACGATCACACCGGAGGAGCTACAAGTATCAAACGTTTGGCGTTTATCTTTAAAAAACGTTTAACTGATTATCAAAACAGTTGCAGATTATATTTCCACTTTTAGTTTCAGCTCTAAATCCAAATAACTGTCTCCTCTAGTTCCTCTGTAATTAGTGCTAAATGACACCTCTCCTTCCTGAACTGTAAATAACGTGTTGTCAGGGTGTTATGTACCGCTGAGGAGCGATCAATCACAGTGAGTCCGTAAGAAAGGCGGCGACACGGCGCTCTGAATCAACACACGCCTCTAGAACAACAGCGGCGCACCGTCAGCCACTTTTCAACCACGTGTAGGAAAACATCCCGTCTTCTTCCTCCGCAGCGCCAGGCGAACAGAAACCTCACGCCGTCCCACGCCCTTTCGTCAGCGTTGCCTTGACGACATGCGTGAAGTTAGATTGAACAGACGTGTTCCTGTTGTTTTTTTATTTATTAGAAGAGTCCCAAAAACAAAAACAAAAATATCCAAATCCCGTCGCTAGTCTCGTGTAAATTTGTGTCCACTCCTAAATATGAGTCGCTCTTCCCTCGGTGGGAGATGATGCGTTCATCCCGCCTTCCTGTCTGTCTGTCTCGCCATCAGTCGGCCAGTCAGGTGTTCAGTCGTCTTTGTAGTTCGTTCTCTGGTCCAGACGGTTGTTGGTTTTTTGTCATCTCAGGCAACAGACAAAAAAGAAAGAGAGCATCTCTCTGACCCCTGACCTCTGACTCCCGGTTGTGCCTCTCCTCCTCGGGCTTCGGGGGCCCCTCAGTCGGGTAAGAGTGTGTGTTCAGGTCAGGGGGGGAGGTTTGGTCTGTCCCGGCATCAGTGGGGGCGTCTGGAGGACTCGTTCCCTGTTTAGACCGGTTTCCCCTCCGATCTTTTCTCTTTTCTCGCTCTCTCACTCGTTTTTCATTCGCTCTCTTGCTCGCTCGCTCGTTCGCTCGTTCAGCCTGGGCCCAGACTCCAATCAGCGTCTCCTGGAGGAGAGAGCAGACATTTACTGTAGACGTGGAGAACAACGGCAACACCTTCTCAGACCTAAAACACGTCTGAGCTCATCAAATCAATGTTGCCATGTTTGGTATCCAACGAAACATTTACTGCTGCTTCAGAATAAAAGCACCAAACACAGGGCAGCTTTTATTGTGAAGCAGTCACAGGAAACATATTTGATGATGCTACTCAACAACAAAAAAAAAACAAAAAACATTTTTGGACATTTTTCAGTTTTAATGTCGCAGCGGGAGTTTGTTGTAGTCGCAAATTACGCTTGCTGTTACCATAGTAACCACGAATATCACCAAATCAGACCAGGACAGAAGTCTTAAGCCGTGTTTCCGTCCACGTGTCACAAATCTTTACCAGATGACGATCGTGCCAAAGTGTGACAAACAAACAGACGGATGGCATCTACATGTGTGGTTCCCACCGCGAGGCATGGAGGAGGAGATGTGATGGTGTTGGGGTGGTTTGCTGGTGATTTATTCAAAATTCAAGCTACAGTTGACCCATGTAGTTTGAGCTTAGCGGACAGCCAACAGGACAATGACCCCAAACACACCTCCAGGCTAAGTAAGGGATTATCTGACCCAGAAATCAGGAGACCTAAACCCGGCTGAGGTGGTCTGGGATCAGTTGGACCGCAGAGTGTGAACCAACAAGTGCTCAGCATTTATGTGAAATCCTTCAAGACTGCTGGAAAACCATTCCAAGTGACGGACTCATGAGGAGTCAAAGCAAAAGAATCTAAAATATAAAACAGATTCTGATTTGTTTACCACGATTCAATGTGTTATTTAGTAGTTTTGATCTTCAGTGTTAATCTACAATGTAATGAAAAACCATTGAATTGAATGGTGTGTCCAAACATTTGGCTGGTACTCTGTATGAAAGGAAAAACCCTGATTTTTTAAATAAAATATAACTTTATATTGTCTTATATATCCTCACATCATCACTACAAAGTACCGACAACCGGAACAAAACCTTCAATGAATGTGTGACCAAATATTTGTGTTTGGAAATTTTTGACTGATTGTCTTTACTGTGTTTAGTTTTGTTGTTTTACTCTGCACAAAATGTGTTTTCATTGAGTATCAGGTATTTATAGTTCAGCTGATTATCAAACACACTGCTGTGTTGTTAAAGTTTAATTCTATATTTATCTTATTGTCAACAAATCCCATGAAAAACCAAAAATGTGTTCTGACTTCCCGTCTGCACCGCTCAGCTCCGAGCCCATTGTTTCGACATAAATCTTTGAAAACACACAAATATGTAATTAAATGTTTTAAACAGGAAGAGGATGTAACTGCATTTGTTGGGGACTATTTTCAGCGGTGGATGAATCCACATTTGTTTGTGGCAGCAGGACGGTGTGTGTGTGTGTGTGTGTTTGTGGTAATGAAGGAGAATTGAAGGATTGGTGTGTTTTAAGTTTTTAATGCGGCACAGACGACACACAACACTTCGATAGGTTCAGTGTTAGTTTGGATCTTTTAATGGGATTTGTTGACAATAAGAAAATCTAGAATAAAATGAGGCCTTATAATCTTGATGACAGTAATAGATTACACCCTCTGCTCCGTCCCTGAACTGTTTCCTGTCTCTGTTCTCCGTTTATTCCTAAAACAAACGTCTCAAAATGAAATACAGATTAACCTGCTACAATATGAACCTTTGTAGTTAAAGTTCGGTCAATAATTTGTATTGAAACGACGCCTGCAGACTGATATTACACGATCTTACATGCCACATAAGAATTAATCATACCTATAAAAGAGTAGTTCTCATCTGTGAAAGCGTTGAGGCTTCTTCCCTTCTGACTGAACCCCTAGATGGGCTCGTTGACCAGGCTGTCGTTCACACCTGGTTCGTTAGTGCTTCTTGTTGTTAAAGTTAAAGTCACCTGTTGGTCCGGTGTGAACGACAGTCGTTAAGGACACCTGGACCGTCGTTCACGAACGACAGTCGTTGTCCTTAACGACCGTCGTTCACACCGGCCCTCGGGTGACCTTAACGACTCCAACGACTGTCGTCATAACAACAAGGATCACTAACGAACCAGGTGTGAACGACAGCCGCCCGGTCAAAGACAGTTCTGAAGAAGCCCCACGGACGGGAGGTGAAACGTCTTCATGGATCTACGAGTTACTCCGGACTGAACCCTTCTCAAAGGAATATGTGGAAGAACCTTTGAATTTAAAAAAATATAAAAACTCTACAAATCATTGGAATATAGTTTAGAACTGGTCTTGTGTTTTGTGTCGATATCAGCCTGCTATGTCGTCATCGTTCATGTGCATCGCTTGCGCATACATCCCTGATTAGTTACGAGCTAAAATGTGACAGTGGAGTTAAAATGAATGGTTCAGAAACCTGTGATTGAGGCTGCAAATAGGAAATATTAGCACCAAGTTAGCTCTGGTTTTTGACTCGGTTCTTATACGAGGTATTTGGCAGGCCGGATATTTTTTTTAAGGTGGTACGCGGTGTGAACAGTTTGGTTTAAAATGTTCGTGTTGTGCTGTCGATCCACTCTACAGAAGCAAGAAAGACACACGAGGTGCTGTTGATGTTAACAAAGTATAAACTTCAAGTAAATCTTTATTTCCAAATATTCCCAGAGCTTTTACAGAAAATAAATTATCTGACGTGAACTCTTAGCACCTGAAAATCAGAATCAGTTAAAAAGTGCAAATATAAACATTTAAAGTCCGACAAAACCTTTCCTCTGCTTCCTGGACTAACTGGCTGAAGCCTCGTCTAAAGTCCTCGACTCGCCTGTTCTAGCCTACTCCATGACATGTCTTTGGCTTTTCTCCTGCCGTCTGTCTCGCTTCTCATGCCTTTCATTTCTCGCCCTTTTCATGCTGTTTAAGGAGACACCAACGAGGTGGAGTCAGTACATAGTGAGAGCCCTAATCCAACAACACATTCTGCGGTTTGTTTGAACGGCGGCGCTTCAGTGATCGCGGCTCGCGTCTCACCTTCCTCCGGTCTTGAAGATGAGGTCGGCGTTGGGAGCGCCTTTCGGGTGCTGGTAGCGAGGCCGGCGCTCGCGGTTGGTGTTGGCCGGAGCCGGACGCTGGGCGAGGGACTGCATCATCTCTGTAACACAGAAAAAAACGTGGTTTAATCACGACTGTGTTCATTTTCTCAACAAAAGATTCAAGACGAAAACAAGAAAAGGCATTTTGAGGCTACAGTTCAGCCATCTTTGTTAGACGATTTATCGAATTTTACTTTCAGTCATGACCAAAACGTCACAGCAGCAGAAAAGGAGAAAGTCCTGAAGAGGCCGTGTAAAGAAAATAAATAAATAAACCTGCTTTTTCTTATCAGCGTGAACTGAGATGGAGGCGGAAGTTTAAAGGCGTCTCAAAAGAAGTCGAACAACAGTACGCCCTGATGTCGTGAAGTCAATTTTTACTCGCCCCAAAACATACTGCTTTATTTTTTTTAAGAAGTTTATTTATTAGTGGTTATCAAATTATAACGAAGACTCTAAGCTGCCATGCAAGCGAGAAGCTGACGTCTCTTTAAGGAACTTCAGCGCTGTTTCTGGTCAACATGACGTTTCTCGTAAACTTGAAAAACGTTTTATCCGCCTCGTCCTCAAACTTGTGACAAACTCAACACATAATAACTAAACTTTTGTTTCCAGGTTAAATAAAATCGTCACTTTCGCTTCAGCTCGTAAACTTTGTCTTTACCTGCTGCCATTTTTTCGCAAACGCCCAAACAGTATCACACGTGTAACTCTCAACACAGGTGAGAAGGAAGCGAGATGACTCACTCCTTAGCTACCTCCATCAACAGCTCGGTCCGATTCAGTCGCCCTAAGTAGCGTTTTGAGTTCAGACTGTTGTCTTTCATTAATCTGATCTGTGTGGTAGCTGTGGGGAAGTTGGCTCACATGATGTGGACGTGTGAAGAATTTCTCATTTTCTAAATACTCAGAAGTTATTTTAGTATAACTTCATGTATTCTCTGATGTTTTGATAACCTGTCGATCATTTGTTGATGCTTCACGGTCGGCTTCGTCCGTTAAAGCGAACGTAAACGGAGTAAAACTCGGCGGTCGTCGTACCCTGGTAGTCCTCCTGCTCCTGCCTCTCGTTGATGTCCAGCGTCAGTTTCTTCATCCTCATGCGCTCCTCCTGCTCGGCCTGCTGCTGGTTGAAGTGGTTCGCCGCCAGGTGGGACGACAGCGGCACGTTCAGGATCTTATACTGTCGACCAGAAACACACACGTTAGCACGACATACACACACTGTGGGAACAACAACAAAAGTCTGGAAGGGAAGTTGCTGTCTTGTCACGAACAAGCAGCAACCTCAATGTCTGTGAAGTGAATCCAACACAGGAACTGCAGTTCCTCAAACGTCCACTTGAGGCTGGCTCCAGAAGTGAGTCAGTCTCCATAAGTCCCCATGTTAAAATGTCCAACTTCACAGCAGAAATAAACATGTTTACAGCCTGGTACAAAAAACAGTTTTGGTCTCTATAGCTAATTTCCCCGTTCATGACAACTGTACTGAGGGTGAATTTTTATACAACTCACCTGTTCAGATTATATTAAGGCTTAAAGTTATGCAGGATTAAGTTATACGAGTGGCTTGTTTGAGCAACCAGGCGTCATTGAGCCCGCCTCTCTGACCATTTTTGGATTAGCCGTTAGCCGGCGTGACTGCTAAGGTGGAGACGACCACACTGAGCTTCACAACAGCTGTGGGTGACGTCACGGAGACTACGTCCAAGTTTTATGATGGCTACGGTTTCCAATAGGTCAATGCTAGTTAGCACACACACACACACACACACACACACACACACACACACACACACACACACACACACACACACACAGAGGATGCTTTTATTCACTGCTGCAGTATCCTGATGTTTACAGAGTGAAATGTCATTACTCATCACCAACACTCCTACAAAGACGTTCTGTGTTCGCTGCAGCTTTCATTTATGAAAAGTATTTTATTTTTTTAATTTTATTTATGTATTTTATTTTTTGCTCGTGTGTTTCTGGCGGCCGTCCTTCACACGCAGTGAACTCGTGTGGACTGAACGCTCCATTAAACCTCTGAGCAACTGGCAGAAAAACTGGACACACCCAACAGTACAAGAGGCCAGCCTCTGCCCTCAAACCACACATTCCACCACAGCGCGCACACACACACACACACACACACACACACACACACACAGTCCAGAGTCAATATTATTCCTGGGCTCAGTCAGACCGAGGCGAGTGTGTGGAGGTTTTCTGTTCGACGCTCGTCTCCTCGTTCGCCGTCACATTTTCACTCGTCCACAGAAATGTTTAGAAAACTCCATGACCGTCCACTTCCTGTGTGTATTTCTGGACTTTCGGGACACAACGACACGTCTGGGTGTCTACACGGTAAAACTAACAGCCGATCGAGAAGAGTGAGACAAAGTGGACGCGGCCTCTTGTGAAGATTTAATCTCTAATAAACAGGATGATTTATTATATTTTGAGCCTCTCTTCTCTCTTGCCGTGTCTTATTTGACTTCACACAGACTTGTTTTCTGTTCTTCACTGATTTACTGCAACATGTCGTTTATATATTATAAAAAAAGGTTGATCACGGCTTCATTTATGCAGCCAAATCTACAGAGAAGACCTCGAGACGACGTGCATCAGCACAAATAAAAAGATCGGCCGATTTTGATCGTTTCGTTTGAGCAGCTGGTGCCTTGAAAAGTTCCAATGAAACTCGTAACACGTCTTAAATTTTGACTAAAGGTTGGTCTCCTTCCTTCCGTCCTCGCCTTCATGAGCTCGTTACTGAAAACTAAATGGAAACTGATCTTTACAGCGATCGGCTCAGTTTTATACCGACTGAAGACTCCTCACTCTTCTCTAACTCGTCAGTAGGAGCCACAAGTCTTTCTTTTTTTGACGTTGTCGTGACATTTATGAAACGTTTGGTCTCGACTTGAACCGGCGCGTCTGCAGATGAACTCCATACTCGATATGTTCTGATCCACTAAAGTCAGACACGATATGAGAGCAATAATTCTCGTTAGCTTCACCGCTATCAGAGGCTGCTGTATTCACCGCTATTCGTCTGTCTGGAGAGGTCGAGATCTGCTAGTAAACGAATACATCGATCAGTTTTCATGACCGGTAACTCGAAAGCATTAATCTGAATCTCCTGATTGATATTTTTACTGAATATTGGCCGATAACGATCAGCTGATCAATCTGGATCACCGTAGCAGCTGGATGAAGCTGTAACAAACGTGTTATATCTGTCAGGTGACGTCCGTGCACTCTCACCTGCTGCTTGTTGCCTTTGCGTGTCAGCATGACGAACTGCATGGTGTCGGAGATGTCCGAGTCTCCCTCGCTGATGCACGGCTGTCCGCCGCCGCCCTTCTTCAGCTGACTCTTCAGCTGCAGAGGAATGGCCACGTCCAGCTGGTGCACCTTCACCGTCTCGCCGCTACGCTGCTGCAGACGCAGAGAGTCAAAGAACAACGCGGTGAGAACGAGAGTCAACCTGAGACGTTTAGATCGATTTAAATCGTTCACGTTTTCACACCTGCAGGTTCTCCAGCATCATCTTGTCCAGAGCCTGAATGAAGTCCTCGTCCTCGGCGCAGGCCACGTGTTTCAGTCCACCTCCACGGATGGTGACCTCCTGCACAAACACACAGGAAGTTAACGTGACAGAACTCTCTCTCGGCACAGACTGCTTAATGACAGCGTGCTGAACACTTCACAGCACTCATCCTGAAGTCATGACTGTGATTATGGTGCTGACAGATTTATTGGCTGTGTGGATCTCACATTGTTCTCCTCGTCCGTCTCGTTTTCTTTGTTGGAGTCGGTCAGATAGTCGGTGTTCTCCTCCTCCTCTTCCTCACGCTCCTCTTCTTCGTTCTCTGAACCTTCCTGAGAACAGAAACACAGTTTGTCAGCCAAAAGATCGACGAGTCGACACGCTGATGCATGAACACAGATCACGCCGTCACAGTTTACTGAACCTGATGTGTTTGTTTATGTGTAAAGTGGACAGGCTGGTTATTGTTCTGTTGTTAGAACGAGGAAATCTGATGATATGTGTGAGATAAATGATTATGATCATCATGAAACCTACGAGACTCAAAGATGACAATCGTGGCATTGAAATTTAGAATCGCTGCATTTCTCGACACGTTTTGATCTCAGGAAGTTTCCGTCAGCTCGTCGTCTAAAGACCGCTGACGTCTGAAGAAGCAGCGTCTGTTTTTAAGACGTTATTTTTGTGTGTGACTACGCAACAACGAAGACAGACAGGCGTCAATCTTTGTGTCCAATTCCTGCTGGATTTTGTCCTCGGTTCATCTGTCGTATTTCTTCTGTAACTCTGCATTGACGTGTCGAAGCACAACGAACCAAAAACAAAAAACTGCTCTGCGGCCGCAGATTCTTGAAAATACTGCCTGTGCTTCTGAACTTTTTTAGGGGTAAAATAAAGTCCTCTGAACCTTCCAAGAGCCTGAGAAAAGTTCCTGCAGCTTTGAGTTACTGCAACAAATCTCAACTCAACAGACTGATAACTTTAAATATCCTTTAACCAGACTGACAGCGAGACGCCGTCATGAGACACGTCTGTGAGATAGAAGCACAGCTCAGTGCGGACAGACTCATGTGGCAGATTTTATTTCCAAAGTCTAAAGTTATGTCATCTGTCAGAGGAGAAATCAGAGCCAGCGGTTAATTACCAAAGATAAGACGGACGACGGACGCTGACCCTCAGACGTCTCAGAACATTTAAATATAGTCTTTATTTATTTATTTAACGTTTATTGACTCAGCTTTGAGTCTGTTATTGCGTCATCAGCTCTGAATGTTTCCTGAATGTTTGCAACGTGCACTTCGTACTTTGTTCACACAAACAGTCGTGAGCGCAGTTTGTGTCACTTTTACCTCCTTTTCACTTCCTGATGGGAAAATCCCAACACTCACCTGCTCTGTGTATATGTGTGTTACCATGGTTACCAAATGATGCTGCATGAATAAGACGATCAGGGACGGACGGGATGATCTACGCGGGCACAAGCAGGAAGACAAACCGACTCACGTCCTCCTCCTGCTCGTTCATCTCGCTCTCGTTTCCCGACTGCTCCTCGGTCTCGGCGCCGCCCTCCTCGTCGTCGTCGCCGTCGTCGTCCTCCTCGTCGAGACCCTCGCCCTCGCTCATAGCGCTGGAGCGGCCGTCCTTCTCCATCGCCAGGCCTTCGAGGAGAACACACAGAATCAGAAAGTAATCAGATTACAACCCGGGCGGTTACGACAGATGACATCATAAATACCTCGACGCCGAGCCCGACCCGTGAGAGAGCGGCTTCACCCAAACAAAAGCTTCAGGTATAAATAGAGCAAACATTTCGTTTCATTAGCGCGTGAACTGGATGATGCGTACGGCCAATTACAGGAGGCTAATTATGTAACCATGGCAACAACAAAGAAAGAAATGAAGTCAGGCGGGCGGCCTGAAGCTGAAGATCAGGTTCTGACGGAGGAATGTCGGATCCCGGGTCAGGTATGAAAGGTGAAACAATGGCAGCACTGTTCGGCTTAAAGGGGCCTCATCCATCACTTTCTCTGCTACGTGCTCTCACACACACACACACACACACACACACACACACACACACACACACACACACACACACACACACACGTAAACAGTTTGGAGGTATTTGTACTCGAGTACTTTTTTATGCCGCTTTATACGTCGACTCACGACCAGAGTTCACACTCTTTCAAAGGAATCATTTTCCAGGATCTTTCCAGGAACTTTCCAGGACTGTTTATTGACAATACTTGCTCACATACGGTCATATCATTTATCATAAGGGAGCTTCTTCCCCATTCCAAACTTCTTATCCAGACAAGTAATGGATCTGGAGTTCTTCTTCCACGCTGACGAACTCTCCTCCGTCATTCAGTCACACGGTGTCACTGTCATTCAGGTGGAGGCGTGGAGGTGTTTACATTTTTTCTCGGCACATTCCGAGTCAACACCTTGAAACTGTGAAACAAAGCCGGCGTTCCTGCGCTGGCGTCCGGCCGAGCAGCTGCAGGCCGCGGGGCGAGATACACCTGCTGCTGCTCGGACGTCTGCAGCTTCCTCCTCGGCAGGTTTTTTTATTTTGTGTTCCTGAAAGTTTAAATGACGGCGTGCAGCTCAGATCTGAATATTTATTACAGTTTAGATCAGCACTGCAGCTAAAGGACTATATTCTATAAGTCTGTTCAATCAAAGAGAGCCCTCTGAAAATAAGAACATTGTTTCTGTGACCGTCCTTTCAACTCAGTTCAGTTGTAGTTTGAAGTGTAGTTTCATGTCTGTGTGTCTCTTCAACCTTCACAGGTTTTAGTTCGACTGACTTTTAAATTTTGTCGCCTCGGTCAGCAGCAAATCGTGTTTTTCAGCTCGAGTTCTGTGACTCTTCAAACTGCTGAAGAACAGCTTGAAACATTTTCAAAGCTGGGACAGAAAATAGATGTTTGGACTGAATGAGCGGAGAAATGAAGGCTGCAGCTCGATTCTTAATCATGTTTCCAGAACCAGAGACGACGTCTGCAAACAGTCCAACAGCCGGAGATCTTCAGACGTTTGTTATCTTTGATGGATGTCATTAAATACATTTCTGTCAATCCACTTACGCCATGACTCCACCGGGCGCGTCTCCGTCACGTCACGGCTGCGACGCTGGTTTGGTCCGTTCACAAAGAGGGTTCATGCAGCTTTTAAGAGTAAAATTCAAGCACTTTTGAAGCACTTTTCAAGGTACCCAAAGCCAAAAATTCCAGGCTCTCAAAGCTTTTATCAACTTCTCAAATGCAACTGGGAACAAAAACATTTACTGTTGTCACGTTGATTATTTCAGCAGCTGTTCAGATGAACTTTCTTTGTTTTCATCACATTTAATTAACGCTCGTTCATTTCCCGAGTTTTCAAACTTTGAAGGACGATCCAGATTCAAGGATTTTTTAAGGATTATAATCAAATTCAAGCCTTAACCTTGAACCTTGAAAACATGACAAACTTTCACATTCTTGGTGGAGACGAATCTGTCCGGATGAGTCGCCTCAAAGAAATTCACTTTAATTCAGAATCATCATTCCTTCGTGTGCGTGTGTGTGTCAGGTATGTGTGTGTGTGTTTCGATGAACTAAACCTGTCGGACAGATAAAGCACAGTGAGGAGGAGGAAGAGGAGTGATGCGGCACTGCAATCCTCCTCCTCCTACACACTGTGGAATGCTGCTCAGCCGGGACGACCGGCGAGACCGGCTGCTCCACACACACACACACACACATCCTTCACACACTAATTACATGCCGGATGTAGATGTCATGTGCACGACTCGTACCTAGTTTGACGAGCACTTCCCTCTCCAGGTCGACGACCTGCTTGGTGGCCTCCTCCAGGGAGCAGCTGAGCCTCATCTTGGGCCTGAGCAGCTCCAGCGTGTCGCTGATCATGTAGTCGATGTCGATGGGGAACGGGTGGTCCTTGGTCCAAACGTCGATGCTCTTCTTCCACCAGATGTAGCGCTGCAGACACACACACACACACCTCATCACGTTATTCACTTCATTCACGTGTATAAAACACGCCAGACTCCAGGTGCGTGAGGCGCAGACGTGCCTGGAAGTAGATGAGGAAACAGTCGAGCTTCCTCTTGCTCGAGCCGCGGTCGAAGTACTGGCCGCAGGTGTCGAGCAGCGTGCACACCAGGCGGATGCGGAACAGATGCTCCGGAGGGTCCAGCGAGCTCGGGCTGCCGTCCTGGCTGATCCCGAAGGAGATGAAGGAGAAGAGGGTGCGGAAGATGACGGCCGACTCCACCATGCGGTAGTTGTAGAGCTCGCCCAGGAACTTGGCGCTGCTGATCCGCCGCTGGTTGAACTTGGGCTGGTTGACCTGAAGACGGACGGAAGAACTTCAGTCAAAGCATTAAAAATCTTTGCAGCAGATTAGATATTTATTATTAATGATGCATAAACATGGAAGAAACATTTTAATGTTGCAGCTTTCTAGTTTAGAAATATTTAGAAGATGTAGAAACACTTCATGTTTCAGCTGCGCGTCGATCCATTAATCATTAATTATTCAGCAACTTTTCTGATCATCGTTTCATCGTTTGAGTCAAAATTTCAGCTTCTCATCTGTAAAATTAAATTAAAACACTTCCTGTTGGTCTGTTTGTTTTCACGTCAGTTGAGATATCAGGAAATCTCTCGTTTGACTGATTTTGGGCTCAGTTACGCGTCTATGTGAGTTTTCTAAAGACGTTTCCTCTTTGTTGTTGTCACAGAGTGAAATGATCTGAAGTGTTACGCAAAAGACTTCCAGCTCAGGATGCAGCCGGACGGCATTCTCACGTATCCGCGACATCTTCACAAGACTCGCAGTGACAACAAGGTGGATTTCCTCAGCACTTGGCTGTCAAACATGTCAATACAGATTAGTTTGTTCTGTCTTCCTGTCCTCTCGTCTGTCATGAGTTACATAAGTGTTACGACATCGGTTTACCTCCATGCCCAGCCGGATGTCCTCCAGCACGCCGTCCACCACGTGGATGCCCACGTCCTCTTGGTAGGCCACCAGGCCGGCGAGCAGGTTGGCCACGCAGTGGATGCTGTTGTACTTGACGTTCCAGATGTTGACCATGCAGCAGATCAGGTAGCTCTTCACCTCGGGGTCCTGCCAGGGCAGCTTGCGCATCTGCCTGAGCACCTTCTCGGTGGTGACCTTGGACAGGTCCTTGTAGAGCAGCTTGCGGATGTACTCCTGCAGCGGCGGCCGCTTCTTCTTCACCGTCTTCTCCACGGGCGGCGGGTTGCAGTAGTAGTAGGCGTTCTCCACCATCGTCACGTAGCGGGCGTCCAGATGCTGCGCCTGCTTCTTACGCATCATTTGCTCCTGAAAGGCAGAGAGAAGATCAGCTGGTTACACGAAGACGACGAGCTAAAACTACTAAAAAAAAACGGCTGATACTGAGGTCGATATTCTGTCAGATCAGCTCAACAATCCTGATGCATGTCCACACAGTTATGATCCAACATTTCCTGTTAACTCTGTATCGTGTGACTGTCTTGCTGCTGTAACCGTTCGTACTAACCAGCAGGACGCTGGTGCGCAGGTGAGAGTCCGGCGATCTGAAGAGGAAGCGTCCGCAGGTCTCCAGCAGCGTGCAGGCCATCTCGATGTGATGGTGGGTGAAGTCGGACAGCAGCATCTGTCGAGACACGGACGGACGTTTTATAACTAAAACCTCTCAAAACATCTTTTTAGTGTCCAGATGTGAAAATTCAGAGGTGATCTTCAAGCATCAGCAACACAAAGAAGCAAAAAGAGTAGAAATTCAGACGATGGACGCCGATTTAAACTTTTAATATCTTAATAAAACACAAATTTTCACAAGCAGCGCCTCAAATATGCAGATAAGAAGTAACAAACATCGCCTCGCTTTTCTACATGATTCCAGCTGCTGTCTTCGTCTGAAGCTGCCTCTTCTTTCTGTGATCATGCAGGAGGATAAAAATCACTCAGATCTGAATCTATTCACTTTCTTTAAACAGAGACATGATTGTCCTCTGAGTGAGGCCGAACACCTCAGTGCTCGCTCGTCTTATCTTTGTGAAGTAACTATTTATATTTCTGCCACAATAAACGTTCACTCGACACTCGAGCAGCAGTGAGAGCTTTGCCTCTCGTTCAGGCTGCAGTCCTTATTGGTGGAGGTGTTTGGAGCTGAAGCCTGCAGACACTGAGCAGGGCGTAAAAAAGTAGTTCCACCTTCTGTGCATGTTTTTAATTATTAAATATTTAAAGTTCATCTTCCTCTGAAAGAAGAACTTGCTGCTCGTGTTGGATAGTTTTCATGGACTCAAAAACAATATTTAGCATTAGCTAGAAGCTTATCTTCAATCTATAGTCAAATATGAAACCCTGAATTTACTTCTGTGTGTGTGTGTGTGTGTGTGTGTGTGTGTGTCCATCAGCTCAAACGTGTCGAAGCCTCAGAGTCTGATCAGCGTTCTTCACCCACCTTCAGACAGTGCAGCGTGTCCGTCTTCGAGAACATCTTGAACTTGGCCAGCTCTCCGATGAATCGGACCGTTTTGTTCTTCGTCTCGATGTTGATCTGATCCTTCTTCCGGATCTGAAGCAAAAAAACACGAGAACAGCGAAATCAGCAACTTCCTGTCCTGATAACTTGATTCTGCAGACTTTGAGAAAAATGTTCCTGTGTCTGGTCATGGCTCTACATCTCACTGATGAGTTTGTTTCACTGATTCAGACCTGAATTAGTGTCACGTCACAATAAAACTCAGCATTTTATTCATCGTCAGACACGTTAGAGGACGCACATGAAACCTGAAGTCGCCCTTCAGCATGGAGCAGAGGTCCTCGGCCACGTCGGACATGCAGGGATGGAGAGTCGCCACCAGGCGAGAGTAGAAGGGCAGAAGATCCAACCTGCAGGAGGAGGAAGAGTCACAACATTAGATATGATGACAGCGCCCCCTGGTGGTGTGTGGCGGTACAGGATGAAGCTCTTTATATTCTGTTTTTCTTATTGATGGAGTTGAGATCGACAGACGGGGCTCAGCTATTCTGAGGGGTTGTAGATCGTAGTAGATGGCGGTCAGCACGCCGTGCACTGTGTTACGTCGCTGATCAGCTGTTTGTGTCAAACTCAAATCAAACCTGACGTTTCTAGAGACTTTACGGACGGTGTGTCTGACGGTGTTACCTCTGTCTGGGGACGGTGAAGAGCGCTCGGACGAGCTTCCTCCTGTTCGACTTGGTGTTCATGTTCATGCAGAAGTCCATGGCGGCCTGCAGGAGTCGACACAAGGATCAGGAGTTATTTAGTTCTCAACCTGCCATTACTCGTCTGTAACACTGCATGATGTGTACGAGCTCAGCTGGACTCACTCATTTCTGACAGGTCAGCAGGCAAACAGCTGAAATTTGACTGTAAAATGAGTCATGTGACTCAGAAACAGGCTGAAGTCGTACAGTGTATGTCAACACATGCCTGAAATATCATTTTGTTTCTACCACGTCATCTTAGAAATATAGACGCCACGTTAAACGTCTCGTTTGTTTCTCGTCACCTTGTCTATCAGGTCTCTGTTCACACAGTTGGGGAGCTGCTGGATGAAGGCGTCCACGATGAGCTTCAGGTGGGACCCCGTGTTGGCCTCTTCATCCTCTTGTTCTACAAACAAATAAAGAACTTTACCCTCTTTTAAAAGCCCTACAGGTCAGGTCAGAATTAGTCTCAGGCTTAGCTTCAGTCTTAGTCAGTGTGATGGTTACCTTGCTCGTCCAGCAGTTTTTTGGCCAGCTCTTCATTTTCCGCCTCGTCCGCTCCCTCCAGTTCGAGAGGTTCGTCCGCGATGTCCAGAGCCTCCAGCTCCAGCTCCAGCTCCTCCGTGGTGCTGGCCGAGTCCTTCCCCTCTCTGCCGTCTGAAGCAGACAGCACGGTCAGAAGAAAAAACTCTGCATGTGTGTGTTTGTATGTCTTCACCTGTGGATTTATTGAACATACCTTTGGCGTCGTCCTTGTCTTTGCCCTGGCCGCTCTTCTCGTTGTCCTTGAAGAGGATGGCGGGGACGAAGGCCTTCAGGTCCACCAGGTTCTCGTAGAAGTTACGAGCGTCTTCGTCTTCCCAGATCCCTCCCTCCAGGTCGTACTCTCCGGGCTTACCGGGGGTGAAAATATCGATGCCGGGGCCGTGTTCTGAGACAGCAGAGAGAGGACAACATGTTCAACTCACAGGAATCACTAAAACAAAAGAGCACTTTAGGTTTAACTCCAGGTCACACACCCTCCTGAACCGTCTTGTCCTGAGGCAGGTCTGGCATGTTCTCATCGAGCAGATCGGCGAGGGACTGAGTGTTGGCCAGCAGCTTCTGGTACGACGTGGCAAACTCTTCGTACTGCTTGTGTCTGTCCTCGCTCAGCTCTCCTTTGGAATGTAAGATGCGCCTGACGGGAGAGAAAACGTCAGCCTGAACATCTTAAACGACTGAAACCGTGAGCTGTGCTCAGCACTCACCTGTTCTGCCTCTCGGTGTTCTGCAGCTCGCGGTGGTCCTTCTTCAGGTGCTTGGTGAGCGACGTGAAGTATTCCCTCAGCAGGTTCTGGAAGGGCTGCTGCTTCTCCGTGCTGATTATCTCGCTCGGGGGGAAGCCCAAGCCGAACTTCTCGGCGGCATGCTTCACCTTGCGTGGCACGAGGCCGGCGATGTCGTCGCCGCAGTGCTTACAGAAGCTGATGACCACCGACACGTGAGTGTGAGTCTCCCGGTCGGTGCTGATAATGTTCTTCAGCTGCTCGTAAATGAGCGAGAGGCCCTCTTTGTCCGTGAAGAGGCCAACGATGGTGAGCTCGGCGATGAAGCGCAGGTCCGTGCGCAGCTTGCTCACGTTGGGCGCCTTGTCCTCCTTCCTCGCCTCAAAGTGCTTCTTCCACGCCTGCAGCAGCAGCGGGGCGAACTCGGCGTAGCGCTGGTGGAAGAGCGAGCACAGGTGGACGGCGCAGCCCACGTCGGAGATCTTCAGCTTGGCCTCCACGACGGAGCTCACCGCCTCGCCGATGTACTTGCTGAGGTTGAGCGAGGCGAAGTCGTTGGAGAGCGAGTCCCGCTGCTGCTCGGTGAGCGTGCGCAGCTTCTTGACGAAGGCGGTGTTCTTCTTGAGGCTGGAGTCCAGGCGGCTGAAGAAGGCCTCCTCGGGACGACCCTCCTGAGCGTTCTGGTTCTTGCTGCGGAGTTCCTTCCTGCACTGATGGCGCTCCCAGGCCTCCTGGTGCAGCTGATGGCCCTCCTCCTTCTCCCTGCAGAAACGAGGTCAAACAGAGAAACAACTGTTTTTATGCCTTTATGTGACAAAGATCATTAATCAGAGATTAATTCACAGATATTGATCACGATGGATGTGATGGTGACATGAGGATGATCAGTTTCACAAACACGTGACAAAGTTTCAGCATCACTCACTTCAGGAGAGCCGCCTCCTCCTCGCGTTGCCGTTTGGCCTCCTCCTCCTGGAGCTTCCTCTCCTGCTCCTCCTGCTGCCTCTTCTCCTCCTCCTCTTTCTTCTTCTGCTCCTCCTCCGCCTTCTGTTTCTCCTCCTCTTTCTTCCTGCGCTCCTTCTCCTCTTTCTTCTTCTTCTCCTCCTCCAGGCGCTTCCTCTTCTCCTCCTTGCCGCCACCACCACCGCCGCCGCCTCCTCCTCCTCCGCCTCCTCCTCCACCTCCTCCGCCTCCGTCTTTTTTGCCGCTCATCTTGGCCTCGTCTTTCGCCTTGTCTCGAGCGGACGCCGGCCTCCTCTCGCCGTCTCTGTCCTTTTCTTTTTCCTTGTTGCCGAAGGAGCAAACGTCTTTCTCGTCCATGTTTACTGAGCGCTTGCGTTCAGCAGGCATACTGTGAGAAGACAGCGAGAAACGTCAGTTCAGATCAGTCTTTACATGAATACACACTCCATCTTTTGCACTTTTAACACATTTTCCAGCTCTAATCTGTCGACTCTGACAATCTGTACAACGTGAACCAAGATTCAAAACTCCATTTGTTTACTTGTAGACTAATAAAACTTCCAAATTGTGTTTTTTCCAAGCGAAATAATAAGAGATACTTTATGAACCCCGGGTTAACACAAAGGGTTCACATGCAAATGTGGAGAGAGAGATGGTGGAGTGATGGGCAGCCACCCAGAGCAGCGCCCTGCAAGCATTTGGGGGTGGGGGTCAGTGCCTTGCTCAAAGGCACCTCGGCAGTGCCCGGGAGGTGAACTGGCACCCCTCCAGCTACCAGTCCGCCTTCCATACTTTGTTCCATACTGGACTTGAACCGACCAACTCTCTATGGACTGAGCTACTGGAAAAGGAGAAAGGACATTAACTAACATCAGATATGACTCTCATTTTTTAACTTTAGACACTGAAATTCAGCATTCACATGGTCGACAAGATGAGGATGCTCACGGTCACTTTGGCTTTTTGATACGACCTACCGTTTGGCATTAGTGTCCACTAGTTGGAGGGGGTTCATTTAGAGATTTTCTGTGTCTCTCAGCAGTCACTCACACACAGACAGAGCACAGCTGCAGTTCATTGCTCTGACCTGCAGCTGACCCTGGTTGCTTGGCAACCTCCAGCCTGCCTTTGACTAACTTTATTGAAGTCTCTGTGCTGCTGCAGTGTCAATAATAATGTATGGGCGCGACGGGGACACAGTCAGACACACTCTACAGTTATTCACACAGTTTATAGTCACAGATATCGATTTTAAAACGTTTTAATCGGAGTTCAACCTTCATTTGAAGCCTCTGTGATCACACATTCCTCCGCTAACACCAGCCTGACCCCGCTCGCTCGCTCGTTAGCCACCTAGCCGCAACTGCGTCGCCTGCTTTAGCTTAGCATCGTTAGCTCTCCTTTACGTCTCTGTATGTGTGCGCCACAGCTGATGAACTCGCTTCATG
The DNA here is from genome assembly GCA_033000465.1 of Sciaenops ocellatus. NCBI lineage: Eukaryota > Metazoa > Chordata > Actinopteri > Sciaenidae > Sciaenops > Sciaenops ocellatus. Next base: position 20,078,047 of record CP136889.1, read on the forward strand.
TTGGCCTTTAAAGGTCAGTCTGTTTACGTCAGCTGTGCCGTTTTAAACGTTTATATAAATTCATAACAAAAACAGTTAGCATCAGCGCGGCTAACGCGCTCAGCTAGGCCGCTCGTAACGGATGTAAACAAACGTTTTGACAACGTTTAACTGACAGTTAGACAACATAACACCACCACGGTGTCAACACACGATGATACACGACTTAAATCCACAGTTACAAACTGTATGTTCGGTGTAGATGTGTGAAGAAAAGAAGCTTTTACCTGCTAACTGAAGCTAAACAAACATCAGGACACCAGCGCTGCTCTCCGTGTGAACCGAGGAAGGACCCCACACCACCGCCACCCGCCTCTCATGTTGGCTCCACAAATATGCCTTACTAAAAATATATTATTAAGTTACAATAAATTTTTAAATATGTTGTATAACACATTGTGTCGTGTAGTTTAACACCGTCGTGATATATTTAACCAGTGTGTCTTTTATATTTAGGCACATCCTTTATCCAACTTACAAATGTCTATAGATAAATACACACGTCCATATATCTATATTTATGCAAATATATATACATTTTAAATATGTATATAGTTATTTTTCATGTTTATGATTTATGTTTCATGTTTTTATGTCTACCTGTCATTTAAACTGTACTTATGCCAGGTGTGTGTACACACACATTCCTCGTGTGTACACACACCTGGCCAATAAAGTGATTCTGATTCTGATTAAAATTGCGTCACATCCACAGCCACTGCTTACAGCGACTTACTCGTGTAAACAGTTGTTTGTGACAGCTGAAGTGTTCCTTTTTTTTTTTTTTTTTCATCATCGATTCTTGGCCACATAAACTCACAAAAATCCTCATAAACTGTTTTATTATTTGCCCAAAATTCTTCCTCTTAAATGTAAATAGTGCCAAATAAAATAATATATAAAATCTCTGCGCTGTCTGAGGGTGGATGAAGGTTTTAATGCTCTTTTACTCTCAGTCCCTCCCTGAATAATTATCATGTGGATAGATTTGGATTAAACTGTTGCCAGGCCGTATTTATTCAAAGCTGTACTTAAATACAAATTAGTTTCTTTTCATACGACTTTAAACTTTGACTGCAGCACACAGGGAACATTTGCACATTGACTGTACTTCTTATTTTTACTTTTAAAACACACTGTGTGTATATATTTATATTGTTTATATTTGTAATACTTGATTTTCTTAGAGAATGTTTGACGTGCACCAACAACACCAGAACAAATTCCTTCTATGTGTAAAAAACTTGACTTTAACTGAACAACTAGCTGCTGCACTAATCTAATTTCTTAAATCAAACCAGACTGAGCCGTTTGAACGGTTTAAACTAACCGAGACCTTCAGTGAGACAGAATGAAGTCTTTGTGAGCGGCTCTCACAGTTTCCTCATCGAGAGAGACTGCAGATATTTTTAAACACACACACTCTTTCCAACTCATTCATTCATCTGAAATCTCCTCCCAGCACAGCCACTCTGTGTGTGTGTGTGTGTGTGTGTGTGTGTGAGAACAAGGGTTGCTGTTGTAGCTGTATTGACACAGCGTACACTCACACACACACTCACGTACATAGCGGTACTGAAAGCTCAGCTCGGAGCCGCAGAAAGGCTCCACAGACGTCCTGTTCGGAACGACTTTTTAGGCGTATTTATAATAAAATATAATAAAATACACCTTCTGTATCAGTACAGCAGCTTTTACTGACTTTATTGACTTGTTGCAGTTACGGTTCAACTCTAAATGTCTCACATGGTTTCATTTCAGGAACTGTTTGAGGCCCAAAGAGACAAAAACTCAACAATACTGAAACAATATTTCAAAATAAAAGCCTTTTTGTTGTCTCCTCTCACATTAATCATCTCATGACCCCTCAGGTTTATCTTGTGACCCTTTAAAGGGACCCGAATCCTAGTTTGGGAACCACTTTTACTGAAGATTTTGAATGCAGGACCATCACCTGTAACAGATTTACCAGGTGAGTACTGAATGTTTCTCCCACCGCTGCACGTCTGTATCCATGGAAACTCTCTACAACCTGTCAATCAGTAAAGAAACAATGTGAACAGCTGTAAAGTCACTAAATCATTGTTTATTCAGCAGACTGAACATGTTCGACACAGTAAAATGAAGTGAAAGCGCACGCTGCCTGTCGTACAGTCGGTTTACGCGCGTGGAGGCTGCAGGCGTGGCTGACGTTCTGTAATGAAACTGTAGGTGCGTTTGAATTCTGCAGTGAAATGACTGACTGTAGTTTACATTTGTTAAATGTTACAAAAAAAACAAGAAACAATGGATCACGCTGCATCCTGGAGGTATCCACATGAAATGGTTTCTTAATAAAATAAAAACATTTTCAAATGAACACTGTGAGACTAAGAGCAGCCTGAAACTAGGAACTGAAATGCTGTAGACCTTTAACACTCAGCGTAAAACGAGAAAAATCTATTTCAATCACCAGATTTTAATAAAGTCACACACGGAAAAATTAAATCCATGTAAAAAGGCAGATTTGTGCTGTTGACCAACAGAAAACTGTTTACAGTTCTGACCGTTGAGGAAAATCTCAAATGGAAGAAGCTGTTGTAGCTTATTAACTTTTATTTAGCCCTGTTCTCTTCTCGTAGAGTATAAACTGCTCTAAAATGAGGTTATACAGTTAAGAGTCTTTTGAATTAACTGTTTTATCCCGTTAGCAACCGAGCTAACAAGCTTGCTAGCGTTAGCGAGCCTGTTAGCTTATGTTATTAGCCGTTTTATGCCATCCAATTTTAATTAACTCGGCTCTTCTCCGAGTATAAACTGCTCCATGAAAGGAGGAAACCATTTACAGACACTTAATTAAGAGACAAGAGTTAACGGTGCAAATACGTGTTTTGATTAAGCCGTTTTGTCACGTTAGCAACTGAGCTAACAAGCTTGCTAGCTTTAGCGAAGCCTGTTAGCTCATGGATTTAGATCTTCAATAACTCTTTATTGAATAAAATGATGTGAAATCCTGAGAAGAAAATATCAGTGAGAAGTAAACACGACAATAAAGAGTAGTATAGTAGCAGCATGCTAGCATTCTGGCTGGCTAGTGCGTTAGCCATTAGCTTGTGGCGCGATCATCACGCCACCTCTAAATTATCTTTTGATTGGCAGAGTGATTTGTTCTTAGGCTCAACATTTGTGTAAAATACTGGTCGATTGGTTTTCAGGTGAATTAAGTTTGAAGACAGTTGGATTAATGTTCTAAGTGAATGCCGAGGTATATTAAAGGAGAGATTTGTCTGTAAATATGATATAAATTCACGACAAACTGCAAAAAAAAAAACGCTGATTGAAACACATCCCCTCTTTTTTCCTTTGGCAAGTGGCCGTAGCGTACAACAGTGGACAGTCTATTATTTTCTATGCAGACGATGGTGCCACTTTAAAGCAAAAACATCCCTTATAGACAGGACCTGATGGAAAGGGTTTACTGGACTGTTCAGGGTCCAGAAACAGTAGGTAAACACAACTTGTTTAACAAATCCAAAAGGTTATTACAGGTTTATAGAAGTCCACCCTACAGTGACTCAACTTTTGAGTTTCCTTTTGATTAATTTGCGAGGAAACCAAACCCACCGAACGCATCAAAGGTCATCCAATCAATACAAACAGCAGGGACTTCTGGGAAGAAATGAAGCTGAATTTGACGTCCTGTAAACGCTGTTTTTAAAGAAAAAGTTGTACCTTTAGATGAAAACAAAGATGTTATGTTCTGGTTTGTAGTTTCATTACGTTAACACGACGTTTCATTTTCATTTCAGCTGCTGAAAAAGTCCATCTGTCGTCTGCGATGACCTCCGGTTCCCCTTTAGCCATCGATCAAATGCTTTACTCTCCTACAAAAATACTCAGAAAATAAAAAATAGATATAAAAAAAGGTCTCTGCGGCCGGTCACACTGTCGGCAGCCAATGGCACGAGTCTGTGCAGTTGATTGACAGGTGAGTCAGCCTATGGTCTTTGAGCCAGCCGGCTCTTCCCCTCCTCCTGTTCGATCAGCTTGAAATGAGTGTAAGACAGGATGCCCGCCAGAGTGCAGAGGATCCCCAGTGCCTGAGAGTGAGACAGGAGGACAGAAAGAAAGAAAATGTGGGACCGGAGCCAGAAGGTTGTTGGTTTGAGTCAACACAGTGACTCAAGAGACTCACCTGATTGAGTGACAGTGGGTCGTGGAAGAGCAGGTATCCTCCAATCAGAGTGATGCAGAACTTGAAATGACCAAACATGTTGTAGCTGTGAATGTGAGTCAAGAGAACAACAACAAATGTGACCTTCAGGAGAACTTTGTTTCTAAACTCTCTCGTGTATGTGAGGATACGTGACAGCCGAGGTGTTCCCAATGATCCAGTAGATGGACAGGTTGACCAGGAACGCCACCACACCCGAAAACAGGACTGTCGCCTAGGCAACAAGAGGATAACGCCGTTACCACAGCAACGTGACGATGAAAATGACAAAATCATGGCCTTTACGATGAAAACCCGGATCCAGGTGCAACAGCTGCTCGCAAGTTCAAACTTAGTTTGTCACTGAGAACTTACTACGAACAGCCGGTGCAGCCCAGTCCTGGAGTTTAATCACAATGTATGTGTGTGTTAAGTGTGTGTTTGTACTAAATGTTGTGTGTGTGATGTTGAGTCTAACCAGAGCAGGCAGAGACCACGGTCCAAATATTCCTCCGTCTCCAGTCAGAGGCTCAAACAGAGGAACGACGCAGAGCAGGAAGACCGAGGACAGAGGAGCCTGACAGGACAGTCACAGTGTTACATCACATTATGTGTTAGTACAACATGATACTGTTACAGACACAGTAATAATATTTAGGTATCTGCCTCTGAGCTGTATCAGACAATGAATGCATACTTAGTTTTTTTCAAGTCAAGAAGTCAAGTGCGGAGGAACAAGTCCCGAATCAAGTCCTAAGTCAAATCCCAAATGAAGAGCAACAAGTCCCAAGTCGAAACCAAAAAGGCTCAAGTCACAGCCAACAAGTACTAAGTCAAGTTCCAAATCAAGTCCCAGGTCAAAATCCAAAGTCCAACAAATCTTAAGTCAAAGCCAGCAAGTCTCAAATATCAAGAGGAACAAGTTTCCCCCCAAAAAACAAGTGCCAAGTCAAGTCCCAAATGAAGTGGAAAAGGGCCGAATTCAAGTCCTATCAACGAGTCTTAAATGAAGAACATCAAGTCCCAAGTGAAATCAAGAAGTCTCAAGTCACAGCCAACAAATCTTAAGTTAAGATAAACAAGTCCAAAGCCAAAACCAACAAGTGCCAAGTGAAGGCCATCAAGTCTGGAAATCCCAAATCAATTCCAAGTCAAGACCAGTCAGACATGATCTGTTTCACCATAACGTGACTGTGCATGTGTTCTTGATAAGACTATCAGGAGGTGCTGAGTATTAACTGACCCTTGTACAGATAAAGCCACAATAACAGGTGCTGTTAGTGATATTATTAAAATCAAATTATCATACAGTACTCTGCTGATACTGTTCATGCTACCTGCAGCTGGTGCTGAGTCATACCTGATAGTACAGAAGCTGCATAGAGTTCACCTGGAGCTCATGTTGTTTAGCCCCGACCCACTGAAAGAGACAGACAGACAGACAGACAGACAGAGAGACAGACAGAGAGACAGACAGAGAGACAGACAGACAGAGACAGACAGACAGAGAGAGAGACAGACAGAGATTTATCTCAGTGTAACCTCACAGAAACCACTTCTATCTTTGAGACGTTTCATTTCACTGTATGTTTACTCACCACTTGGTAAAGCGAGGTCACGAGAACACCGAGCGTTGCAAACACTGTCCCCAGCAGGTTGAACCGCACGTCATAGTACGAGTTCAATATGACCCCTAATGTTATGGGAACCTGGAGGAACGGACAACCTGCAGCTCATCACGCTGTCATGAACAACAGAAGAACTAGACTCTGAATGAATATTTACATGTTTACAACTTGTGTTAAACTTCTTACCAGTGTCAGTTTAATCTTGGTGGAGAAGGTCTTCTTGTAGTAGGTGGTCTGGATGAGGATGATGACGGGTGTGGTCATGGCTTTAGCCAGCTGGTACGTTCCTATGGAGTTATTCTGCAGGGAAAGGTTGGTGAAGGCCACGAACCCACAGAAGCTCAACGCCAGCCACACGATCCTACGAACTGGGAGGCTTTTTGGAGCGAAGATGTCCATTTTCTGGCAAATGTAGAGTCCCAGCCAGGTGACCACGAAGTGGACGAGGGTCAAAGTCATGTTGGGGAAGCCATAGTGGACGTAGATCCACTTGTTGATGAAGACAATGCAAATGGAGGAGAGTAAGTTGACCAGCAGGCCAGCGAGGAGGCGCCTGTTGGCTGAAAAACCAAACAGCATCTCAGCCATTGTTCCGGAGGTTTCTCTTTGCTTAGTTTACCCGAGCCGAGCTTCGTTTGAGTGTTCACACTGAAAAAAAGACAAAGAAAGTGAACGTTAGAGTCCATCTGGTAAATTATGCAAACTACATCTTGAGTTTCATGTCCACTTTGGAGACCATCTTAACACGTGTGCAGGATTTAGTGGTATCTTTACAATGTAGTTGTGGACTGCAGCCCCCTTGTTTCTCTTTCCTACCATGAAAAATAAACTACGGTAACAACAACGCGTGAATAAATGCAAAAGGCCTTATCTAGAGCTGGTGTTTAGTTTGTCTGTTCAGGGCTGCTGTAGAAACATGGCGGACCACGTGGAAGAGGACCTTTGACGTCTGTAGACATAAAAGTCTCATTCCAAGCGAACAAAAACAATGATTCATATTTTCAGGTAATTATACACCAATAAAAACAGAGTTATGCCCCCTAAAATACTACAAACCACTGTTAGCAAAATGTACTGAAGGTACCAAAAGTAAAAGTACTCATTAAGCAGTAGTTTGATTATACGATACTTTAGCAGTGGTGAAAAAGTAACTATTCGTGCTACTCTCTTAGACATATAAATGTACTTTTTACTCCACTACACTGACCGCTTTAGTTACTTCACAAATTTTGATTTTACATACAAAACAAATCAGTTTATAACTTATGTTTAATTTTGTTGCAACATATAAAATGTTTATTTGCTGCTTTTAACAATTTCAAGTACAGTCGACTTAAAATATCTGTGCTGTGTGTATTCATGTAAAATCAAAGTTTATCACCACTATGACTGCCACATAAATATAGTGAAGTAAAAATATACAATTAACCTCTAAAGTGTAGTAAAATAATATAAAGTACAAGTACCTCAGAATCATACTTACGCAGTAGTTGATTGAACTTACTTAATTACTTTCAGTGATTGTTTTACAGTTAAATAAGTTGAGATAACGTGTTTTTTCTGTTCTAACGGTTCTAACGGTTCTAACGGTTAAATGACTGTTAATTTAAATGAAGTTTGGCGTGTTGCTCTGAGCACAGACAGATTAATGCAGATTAAAACATGAATTACATTTTATATATTGTGTGTTTGTGTTTGTTAACACAGAAATGAGTCCTGTCTGTCTGTCTGCCTGTCTGTCTCTCATTCTGCCACGCAATAAGAAAAGTTTACCTGGGGTCTCCATCTTTCCATCTGTCTCCCTCTCTGCCTGTCTGTCTCCCTCCGGCCGAACGACCACCACCCCCGTGAGTTACCGGGCTATGCGTGCGTCTCTACCCCGGCAGTCGGAGCTCCACTCCCGGCCTTTGCAGTGACGAATCCCCGCCTCGCTGCTGCTGCTGCCGCTCTGGAGGATTTCGGTCCCGGCTGCTGCTCCGCTGCTCTCCGGCTGGATCCAGCCGTGATTCCTGGTTAAAACACTGCTGTGTGTGTGTGTGTGTGTGTGTGTGTTCCTGTTTCCTCCGTGTTTAATGCCGTTTAACGTGTGTGTGTGCTGAACAACAGCGGCTGCCAGTGGACTGGAGGGCAGAGATCATCTAATAACAGACGAGTCAGTCCACACAGAAACGTGTCAGCTACATACAGAGAGGAATACACAGAATAATAATAATATAATGTGAAACATTTAATCTGAGTATTTATTTAGAGTTCATATTCTCCTAAAAAGAACTTCACATGACTTCTCTATCAATAAAAAGACAAATGATAGAGCTGCAACTAACTTTCATTAGAAATTAATAATTACATTTATTGTTTTATGGTCTATAAAATGTCCCCACAGTTACACCTTCATGTCTTGTAATGTGCGATCAACAGGCCAAACCCACAAAAATATTCAGTTTTCCATCACAGAAGATGAAGAAGAGCAGAAATATATTCACAATTCTGCTTAAAAATGACTTCATTAATCGATAATCGATGATTATTGCTGATTATTTATCATTAATCGTTGCTCTAAATTGGATTTTGATCAGTGTTAGTGTGTTAATAAATAACACAATCCAGTGCTGGTTCTCACCTCGCCCCTTCTGTACAGATTTCTTCTGAATCTTTTAATGACATCATGAACTGTAAACAATATTATATTATATATTTCTTTATGGTGAGAAACATTATTTATCTTTAGTTACTGCGCTTTTTTCCAGAGCAGTCTTTCTACAGAAGCCCTGAGCAGTCATCTATTCACATTTTATTTCCTGTTCTCTCATGATAATGACATCATTAATATATTATGATACGCCTGAGACGTGACGTCATGCCGTGCTGACCTGACGCTGATTGGTGGATGTGAGGCACTGAGCTATAATACATGAGTACATGACCGCTCGGGGCTTCCGTAGAAAAACAGTGTAAATAATTCACTCACGTTAATGAAGTTAAACTTTTATTTCAGTTCACAGAAAATTCAAACAGAAAATATCAGAAATTACAGATCTAATATATCCATCTTATTATTTATAGAGCTCATAAAAAAGTGTCCGCTTAAATAAACTTTGAATAAATAATAAAGATGTATCCGGTAACACTTCGTGGAGGTTTCCTGGGAAGAACGCTTCGTTTGGTGTTTTAATTAGACTGTTTAATTAGTGCTGGCATACAAATGAGGTTCAACGTTCAAATAATAAATTACTTTTAATAAAGTTTTTATTCTAATTAAAACCAAATTTCAGATTTCTTTCCATGAAAGTTTCAAATTAAAGAAAAATAAATGGTAACGTTTTATTTTACGGGTCCGTAATTTTTGTATAATTTTCTAATTATTTACAAAAAGTGTCCTGAGAAGAATTCTATGATCTGCTGGTCGACCGATGTGCTTAGAATTAATTAATTAACGTTAATTTTAAGTGTTAAGTGGAGAGTTTTTAACTTTTCTTTAAAGGAAATTCACAATTTTTAAATAATCAGCATCAAATTACAAAATTCTTTCCAGGAAATTAAGAAATTATAAACCCGTAAAATAAAAGCGTCACCACGTGCAGCGTTACCAGGGCGACTTTAAAGGAACAATCCAACATTTTGGGACGTCCTGATTTGGCGTTTTATTCAAATTCAGATGAAAAAAAATGAGTTTGTTCACTTTTCACCTGCTTCCTGTCGATACGTTGACATCTATGAAACAGCAAAGCAACAAAAGCAGGAAGTTTTTAAAGGGTGAGGGAGGTGAAGACAGACAAAATAACTTAATGATTCTGAGGTTGAAGCATCGTTGAAGTCTCTTCATACTCTACATTTCCCAAAAACAACAATGACCCGCTCTGCTATCGTCTGTGAGCCCGGCGCCTGACGGGGCGTCTCAGCTGAGGTAGGTGAGGATGACGGACTGGATGGGCAGCCTGCAGACCGGACACAGCTTGTTCCTCTTCTTCAGCTTCCTCGCGCAGACGTAGCAGGACATGAGGTGTCCGGTGCGTCCGTGGACGATGCAGCCGTTTTTCGGCCGGGACTGACAGATGAGACACGGGTCGAGGCACGAGTCCGGCAGGCGCCACTCCGCCGACACGCTGCGCTCCAGCTCGGGGGCGGCGGGAGGAGGAGGAGGAAGAGGAGGTGGTGGATCGGTGGGGGAAGGCGGGAGAAGCTCCTGGGAGTCGATGGAGGAGGAGGGCTGGGAGTCAGGAGTCCAAATGTTCTGCTGGGAGCAGGAGGAGGTGGAGGAGGACGGCTGGGAGCCGGAGAGGAGGTCCTGGGAGTTTGGAGCGGAGGAGGTGGAGTCAGGAGCAGAGAGGGTGGAGTCTGACAGGCACTGAGACAGGAGAGGAGTCTTCGATCTTTTCCCGTCTGGAACGTCGACGCCGTCGTTCTCCTCGACGTCGGAAGCTTCAGGAGACGAAACAAATCAACAAATCAACAAATCAATAAACTTCATGATCTGACGATGTTTGAAATCTATCACACAGAAATGTATAAAATATAATAAAACATTGAATCCATCTTTGTTCCACCGCTCTGTGTCACGATCATTTGGGCAGCTTTATTTAATTATTAGAAATATATTTTATTCCATTTATTTGATTTTTTTATCTTCTTTCAAAAACCGTATGTTTCTGTCATTATCAAAAACAGCTCAGCTGATCGTCTGCGGACGCATCAATTAACTCACTTCAGTATTAATTAAAGCAGCGGTCCCCCACCCAACCACCGGCCCGCGGACCGGTGCCGGTCCTTGGGTCATCTGTTACCGGGCCGCACAGAAAGAGTTTTATTTTGAAAAATGACCGGATATGTCCGTCTTGTGCCTGCTTGACAGGTCAGGACGCTCGAGTTCAGTTAGGACACCGAGGAGGCCTGACTCCAACACCGGGACCGAAATCTACCTGGAGCTTCTTTGGCTGCTGATTGGTCCGTCGGCTTTGGGGGCAGGGCTTTAGGACTGGAGGAGGCGGACTTTGAGATGTCCTCGGGCAGCCAATCGTGGTGCAGCGTCCAGCAGCGGAGGCAGTTTCTGGGCAGAGGCGGGTTCAGCTCGTCGCACTTCACACACCGCCAGTAATCCTGAGAGACGAACACACACACACAGTTAGACCTTTAACCCAAGAGAGAGAGAGTGTGTGTGTGTGTGTGTGTGTGTGTGTGTGTGTGTGTGTGTTTAGACTCACAGCTTCAGTGATCTCAGTGTCTTCATCGAAGGAGTCTTCGTCCTCGGCCTCGAAGATGGTGACCTCGTACACCTGCACACACACACACACACACACACAGACGGTGATGCTTTTATTTTGATAGGGGCAGGAAGTCATCACCTGACGGTCGTTGGCGGTGTGTTCGAGCGTTTACCTGATCGTCCGCCGACACAGAGGCGTCGTCTTCGTTGTAGTCGTCGGAGGCGATGGACTCGACCTCGAACTCGACGCTGAAGTTGTCGCTGTCGCTGTCTGAGGCTGCGGCCGTGACCTCTGACCTCCCCGACTGAAAACACACACACACACACACACACACACACACCTCGTTAACAACTATAAAGATTAACAAAATAAAAGCACGTGTGTGTGTTTGCGTGTTAGACTCACCGAGCTGTGCGAGTCCGATGACTGGCTGCTGTGTCTGTCCCGCCCACTTCCCAGTCCACCAATCACACACCAGGACAGGCTCCCATCGAAGGTGAGGGAGAGGCTGTCGGACCTCCTCCTCTTCCTGCCTCCTCCTTCCTCCTCCTCCTCCTCCTCCGTCTCCTCGTCTTCGGCGTTCTCTGCGCTGTGGGAGGGTCCTGAGGAGGAGAGCGGGCGGGCGGAGTTTAAGTCACGATGTTTGTTTGTTTGTTTTTTAACGAGCTTTAACGAAGGCGGCGAGGAGAAACTCACCTGGGTCGCTGCTCCTGCGGCTCCTCCTCCTCCTCCTCCCTCTCCTCCTGTCGGGCGACGAAGAGCGGCTTTCTGACTCCGCCTCCTGAAAACACACAAACACACACCTTCAGAACACGTTTGGATCAAACAGTATCTTGACCCGTGTGGTGGGGGTTGCAGTGCATTGTGGGATTTGTAGTACGAGTGGTGGGAGTGCGATTTAA
>CP136889.1:20095008-20167508 GCA_033000465.1 Sciaenops ocellatus
TCCGTTATTCTTGATTAAATAAAATCCACCAGCGGCGTTTATCCGCCAGTTTAACGGACAGTGGATCCGTTAATACTCGGTCTGTTTGGTCTGTTTACCGCTCGGTGCGGCTTCCTCCAGACACTTGTTCGTTCGTGTGGCGCCCCTGCTGGCCGAACACGGACACTGCACAGACATCAACTCAAGTTGGCTAAATATGAAAACACACATATTTTATTCACTTAAAATCATTATTTTATATTTATAGGTCATCATTCTGCCTGTATTCACACGGGGGACATTTTTTTCTATTATAATGACTTCATCTGAATTAATTTTTTAATGTTTTTTCTTTGTTACTTTCTAGAGCAGGGGGCTTCACGAGAGACGAACAGAAGAGACCCCCACATGGCTTATACTAACTTTTATATTTACTTTATTCACCTTTTATTTCACCTTATTAACCTGTTTATATGCTGGATTATTAGCCTATATGTGTTTATATGTGTTATTATATGGAATAATTTATAAAAAATGTATAAATGTAATAGTTTATGTCAAAAGTATATTTTTATTGAATATTAATGCTTGCGGTTTACTCATCATTTTTGTTATATTTTTTAATTCTCGCAAATTATTTTGGTGAAAATCGTCAATTATTATGACAGAAGTTGGTGGACCCCCTGCAGTACCTCTGCGGACCCCCCAGGGGTCACGGACCCCAGGTTGAAGTTCTAGATTATAAATGAAAACAGAAGGCATCAAAACTGTGAAACAACACGTGGGGAGTTGTGTTTGTGGTGAATAAAAAAGTGTAAAATAAAAAAAATGTTTTAGATTTTTCACCTTTTCATTGATTGTAAATATTTCTCACAAAAAAATGTTTTCTTGACCCGTAATCCACCGAGAGACTTTCTTTGTATGCTGACTTCATCAAAACACGACTCTTGTATTAGTATTTCTGTTTTTGACAGTGACTGCTTTTCTTTCAAAAACTTAATCCACAAATTTATCGTTTTTCTTGAAGAATTCTGACTTTTTTTCTTTAAATGTTTCGACTTTTTTGCAGAAATTACAACTTTATTCTCGTTCTTATGTAATATTAATGACTTAATTCATGAAATCAGATATTTTTCACTTTATTTTGAAAAAGAAAAAAATGATTCATACAATCAAAAAGACAACAGTGACTCAAACACTGCTGTGTGTGTATTATGTGTTCATGGCTGTAACTCGTAGCCCAGCGGGTCGAATCCTCGGTCCAACAGGCCGAGCGACGACTCCCGCAACTTCTGAAGGAACCTCCGCAACTCCTCTTTGGAGAAAACCTGAGAAACAAACAGACCTGATCAATCAATCAATCAATCACCTGAACAATGCATCACCTGTACGTTTGGACTCAGATTTAAACATCTCGTGTGTGCCCTGTAGTTTACCTGGTAGAGGCGGTGCTGGTCAGACGAGATGATGTCGGCGAGGCGCAGCGCCTCCTGGTGTCTGGAGGAGTTCTGCAGCACGCTGAGCAACAGGAAGCTGAGGCGAGGCAGACACAGAGAGCGCAACACCGCCATCTGGTGGCTGCGCTCGGAGTCCTGCTCTGAATCCTGAAAACACGACCAGACGAGTTAAAACAAAGCTGCCATGAAACAACCAGAAACGTGACATTTTTGTCCACAGTTTCCTTAAAATGTGTCAGGAACGTGAGAACTTTTAAACTTTTTAATGTTAATTAACCACAAAAAATGTCCTAACATCAATAAATATGAGAGCAGGTTCTTGTTTTATGAGTGAAGCGACGCAGAAACCTCGTCTGTGTCACTAAACTAAGAAACGACTTCACCTGTCGGGCCGGTTTTAGTTCCTGAATCCTTCATGAGAACTTTTTAATTGAATAAATGTTTTTAATTTTATTTTTATTTTATTAGATTTAATTTACTTTTTACATTTAATTTTTTTAATTTAATTTTTTTGTTTCAATTTCATTCAGTTCCTCATAAAGTTCCCGCGGTGGAAACACGTTAGCGTTACCTGTCTGTTGTCGATCATCCATCCTCCGTCTACGAACAGCAGCACGTTGTAGATTCTCTCTTTAACGTCTTCGGTCAGGACGTCCAGACGACACGACCAGGCAGCCAGCGAAGCCTGGTACTCCTTCTCTCTCATCTCATTGGCTACCCTCTCGGTGAATTTGGCCTCTGGGGCGGGCGCTGGCTTCTGTGGGGCGGAGCTACTGTGGCTGAACCAATCAGTGAAGGCCTCGTGGGCTTCCTGCAGACCAATAAAAAGACACATCGGGGATCAATAAACCTCACTGATCACTCGCTTCACTTATAATATGACATGCTGGATACGTTCACGGTCTCCAGAGGATGAACCGAACTAGCTAATTAGATGCTAATTGGTGACAGACCAGGTAGGCTCGGATGCACAGGTGTTCTCTGATGGCGTTCTCGTCCTCGGCGGGCGTCGCGGTCTGACCGAGCCCCGCCCACTGGCAGTAGATCTCCCTCATGGAGTCCTCGGGGACTTTAGAGAACACCGCCTTGGCTGCGTCGTGTTTCTGCAGGGCTGAAAGAGAAAGACGGGTCAGAGTCAGCGGCAGGAGATCGAGAGGGTCGACTACCCGCTGCGGTCACGTGACCCTCGCATTCCCAATCATAGATACATAAATACATAAACGTAGAAGTACCCAGGAACTTCCTCATGATGGCGTTGGACTGCTTCAGGGACTCGGCTCGATGGGCGGGGTCAAACAGGAGCCAATCGATGACGTCGATCTTCCTCAGGTCGTCCTATGAGAGCACAGCGTCACAGTGACTCCACCAACACAACGAATTTATCAGATTTGGTCAAATTTTAATCATCAGAAGTCGACGTGACCGACATAAACAAACAGCGAGCTGATCAGCTGAGGTCAGATTAGGGTTGCAGAGGGGCGGAAAGTTTCCAGTAAATTTAGTAACAGTAAGCAGTGTGCTGTGTGCATGTGATTGAGGAATAGCAGATATTCAAGTGTACCTGCATGAAATCTGGTTGTTTCAGTCAAGATTATGCTAAAATATATTTTTACCAACTATATTTAAGTTCCCTGTTAAAGGCCAACCTTCAATTTTTCTGTGTTAATTCCCACGGAAAGTTTCCAACTTTGAAAATTCCCACTTGTGGGAGCAGTCAAGCAGCCCTTCTGAAGAGACTGAAACGTGTCAGATGAGTGCAGAAAATGACATGACTAACTTTGGAACACTCTGAGCTGAGATGAATTCATCTCTATCTCTCTGCTCAGGGTGGCCTCAGTGTGTCATCGAGCCACTACTAGTACGAAGAGTTACGGCTGTAAGTTTTTGTTTTTTAAAACTTACTTTTTCTCAGTCGTTTCAGTTTGTGGAAAAAAGGTCAACACATTTTTAAATCATAGTTTCTGTGGACAGAATAAACAGTTTGGTTTTTACCTTTGTCGTTCCCGTCTCCAGCGTCTGGCTGTGGTGTGTGAACTCGGTTTCGTCTCTCTCTCTCACGTTCTCCACCACCAGTTTGGTTATCGCAGCGACATCCAGACCTCCAGAGAAACAAACAAAACAAACGTTCAGTACTCTGTCAGTCGTCGTTGTTCGTCGGCCTCGTTGGGTGCGTTTGTTTTTGTTATTTTCCGTCTCACCGGCCCTGGTAGCGAGCTGCAGGCAGTGTGGGCGGAGCTCCGGCTGGGTGACCGTCTCCAGGAAAGCGGCGTACTGAGCGGTGCCGAGCTCGGCCGGCAGCTGGCTGACGTAGCTCGCCACGAGGTCGGTCTGCTGGTCGCGGATCAGGAGGGAGACGTACGCCTTGAGCACGTCCACGGACACCTCGTCCTGAGAGAGACGGACAGGTCAGCGGACATTTGAAAACTTTGATGTTAAATATTCGGCAGTGACGTTTGGTGAACGTTACCTTCAGCGCCAGACCCAGAGAGCGGAAAAACAGCACGAGGTGAGTCATGAAACGCAGCAGGTGGGAGGGGAGGGGCTTAGAGGCTGCCAGCCAATCGGAAAACTCCTCCAACAAACCTGAAAGAGACAGCGAGAGGTTAGAGATCGGAGTCGACACGCTGCGAACAGATCTGACTCCTGAGGCGAGGCGTCGTACCGTCCAGATCTCCCAGGATGACAAACTTCTGGATGACGTGGTAATGTTCCCGTGTCTCCTCCAACACCCTCTACACACACACACACACACACAGGAAGAAGCTGGTTTTATGATAGATTCAGTCATGTGACTTTGATATTAACCAATCACATTGTCAGCGAGCGTCACCTTCGTCTCTGAAGCTTGAAGCTCCTCAAACACCTTCTCCATGGTCCAGCTGAGGAATACGATCATCAGAGAGAGATTAGGTGTGTGTGTGTGTGTGTGTATGTGTGTGTGTGTGTGTGTGTGTGTGTGTGTGTGTGTGTGTGTGTCGTACTTGGCCTCCAGGTATTCCCGTGGCAGCGTCTCCACCTCCTGGTGGGCCATACCCGACGACATCAGATCCTTTTCCACCAGCGAGTCCACCATCACTCTGAAGTGCGCCCACACACAGTCCTCCCATGATTCACACACTGCCAGGAGCTGACACACACACACACACACACACACACACACACACACACACACACACACACACACACACAATAAATTAGCGTTTTTAAACGAATGTCTCAAATGTTTGCCGTCACACATGACTCAGCATATTACCGGTTTGAGGTTTCCACTCAGGCCGGCGTAGATGGCTCTCTCGTATCTGTTTAACTGCTCCTGAAAGAGACGAACACACACAGCAGCTTCACGTTTTATTCTCTCCTTTTTGTGCCTGTGTACTTTAAATCAGCTGTGCTGAATGTAAAGTGAGATGATCGTTGAACCTCTTCAGCCATCCTCCAGCAGCACGCCTTCCAGATTCCTCTCTGAGGGTTTCCCTCGACGGGCTGCAGCTCGATGCTGCCTGCAGAGAGACGAGAGAGAGGACGTCATGCAGAGACGATACTCGGCACTCCTCTAACCCTGAAACTCCACCGGACACGTCTCTGTGGCTGCGACGCTGTTTTGTTCCGTCCTGCATCGACTTCAAACCCACCGGGAGCGTTTCAGAAGCGTTCATCCCTCCAGACTTTTACTTGCTCAGATTTGGTCATTTTCCTGGTTCATGTTCTTCTAAATATGCTTCTACATGTGGAAATATGCTACGTACTTCATTTGTTTCTCTTTTGTCTGTTTTTACGACCGGCAGTTTGTACGGGGTGTTTTATTTTGAAAATCCACCGGCTTCTCTATGCTGTTTCTGTGTCTGGCTTCCTGTCAGCTCGAGGTGCTCTGTGTTAAAGTGACGCGGGCTGCTCGCGGCGTCCGTCAAAAATAAAAACAGAGCCGAGCGGAGGCCTGCTTCTGAACCGGACCGGTATTTTAACACTGACGGATTACCTGAGGTCATGTTGGGATCGTGGTAGAGTTTCCAGCCTTCCAGAGTCGCTGCTCTCCAGGCCTGACCACAGCGCTTACACAGCCTCTGAGCCTACACACACACACAGAAACAGGAAGCAGATGAGACATTCCCCATCGTCAGGCACGAATCTCAGAGACGGGTATCATGACTCAGCGTTCATCAGAGTAAATTTGGGTGTACTGTCCCTTTAAATAATTCACCTCCTCCGTCATCCCCGCTCTGATCAGCGTGAACAAGTTCTTCAGCAGCCGGGCGTCGTCTTCTCTGTCCAGGTCAGCCAGGGGGCGCTGCTGCCGGAGAGGAGCGTCTGGGTCCTGAACACACACACACACACACACACATTATGAATGTATTTAGAAACACTGCGGATGAGGATGTGTTTGTTGCCGTGGTAACGGGCCTCACCAGCTCAGTGACCAGAGGAACAGTGAAGGCAGCGCCGCTCTTTCTCCTCAGCTTCAGCGCGTGGAGTGTGTTTTCCCTGAAAGACACACGCACACACACACACAGGCTTAAGTCATCTTAACACACACACACACACACACACACCCACACACACACCCAGTTGAACTCACCAGCAGACGTTCTTGGCGTAGTATTCGATGTTATCAGAGAAGTCTCCGATCTGATCCTTGGCGATGCTCTCGAGCCAATCAACGACCAGCTGCAACACAGGAAGTGAACAGGAAGTGAACAGGAAGTGAACTACGAGCAGCGACGACATCTTCTGGTCCAGAAAGACCCGATTTATGGTAACCGCTCAATCCTTTGATTAATGCTCGTGACATTCAGCTACTAACTCCGTCCA
Organism: Sciaenops ocellatus; assembly: GCA_033000465.1. NCBI lineage: Eukaryota > Metazoa > Chordata > Actinopteri > Sciaenidae > Sciaenops > Sciaenops ocellatus. The sequence continues at coordinate 20,101,251 of CP136889.1, forward strand.
AATGTGTCGGAAAATTTAAAATAATTCAGCAAAATAAAGTGAGAATAAATTCCTGTTCCATCCACTGACGCTCTGTGAATATGAATATGAATATGTCATGTGTTATAACGTGAGGAAGGTTACATCAGATCTGTGCAGACCCACGAGAACCACGAGGAAACAGCTGATCAGTCACGCGACTTCAACATTCGCTATGTCCCTCTCCCGTGAAGAGCTTTAACTCTCAATTTTGTCGTTTCCGTCAAACATTTCTGATGCGACGCTTCAAAACACGTCGACGGAAACACGGTAAGTACGTTTTCGTTACCTGACTCTGTCGTATGACGGCGTCCCGCTGAAAAAGCTGCTCCACCACGACCTTCTCGCTCTCGCTGGGAACCTTCAAACAGAGACACGGACACGACTTCGACTTTACAACCTCCAGATTCAGAAAGTTTCAACCATTTTTAATGTCGTTCAACTCAAGTCAATACACACAGACCAGATAAGTGAACGATATGAGCGTCTTCTGTCTGTGGTCGTGTGTGTTTTGTGTGTTTCTGTGAAAGTGTGTTCACTTACAACCATGTCTGTCATGAGATCGTCCTCCATCGCCAGCTGGACTCGATCCCTGCACAGACAGACAGACAGACAGGCGGTCAATCAGAGTTAAGTGTTAAGAGGCAGACAGACAGACAGGTGCTCGTTCAGTCAGACAGGTACCTGTACAGGGAGGTGATGAGTCTCCAGGTGCAGTTCTCCTGCTGCAGCAGCCAGCGGACTCCGGCGGTTTTACTGTTCTGACCCGCTCTGAGGACGACGGACTGCAGCACGTCCACCTTAAATACGGAGACGGGAGAGGAGGGGAGTCGTTAGGAGGTGACGTTCCCTCCGCTTCTTAACATGAGTTAACAGGTTGTATCTTGCTTGTTCAGTCGGCTTAACAACAACAACAACAACCGGACAAGTTGCTAGGCAACCAGCAGAGACTCCAGGAAGTTACAGAGCCTACCTTGTCCTGGCAGAGCGTCTGATAATCCTCGAGCAGCTCGAACACCGCAGAGGAAGAGTGTTTCAGGAAGGAGTCGAGGAACTCCGGGAAAAGACTGGCAGCCGCTGAAAAGATCCAAAACTCGCGTTAGCGTTAACGGGAGCGCCGTGAACTAACAGCACAGAGAGCGGGCTCGGGTGCGTTCGTTTCACTCACCGGCCTCGCCGGGGTCGTCCTCCTTCAGCAGCGCTGAGCTGAGGTTGGTGATGTCGTCAGTGAAGAAGCTGGTGTTCTCCATGCCAGAGACGGGCGAGACGTACAGGCTGTTGGTCCAATCGCTGTCGTCCAGATTCTACACACAAAGAAGGACGTCAGTTATCATGAATCATGAATTTATCGTGTAAAATATCTGTTAAAGATCTTTGTCACGTGACTTCAACCCCCACCAGGACCGCTTCAGAGGCCAGACTTTGTTAACTTTGGTCATTTTTCTGGTTTGTATGCTCCTAAATATGTAAATATGCTGCGTGGTTAAATTGTAACAATCTAAAGTTTGCACAGGATGTTTTATTTTGAAAATCATATGCCGTTTCTGTGCCTCACTTCCTGTCAGCTCGATCTACTGACAGGAAGTCAGCAGCGATGGGCGGGGTTTGAAACAATGACGAGAAGGCCGGCGGCGCACATGGAACACGTTACGTCTCCCAGCTCGTGCTGTTCTTGTCGGCCGTGTGCTGCTGCAGGTTTGTTTATGCAAAATAAAATGGAACAGACCAAAGAGAGACAGAGAGTGTGTGTGTGTGTGTGTGTGTGTGTGTGTCTTACGAGACTGCTGAGGGCATTTCTAGGCGTGTGAGTGTATCGAGGCGTTCGGCCTCCTGGAGCCAATATTGCGGAAACATCAGGAACCCTCGGAGTCACTGACAGAGAGAGAGAGAGAGACGTGATGAAGTTAAAACATTCAACAGTATCTGAGTCAGGACGTGTGTGTGTGTGTGTTTGTCGTACCGGCCTGTCTGTACAGTGAAGCCGGAGTGTTCCTCAGCAGGGAACGGGCCGGCGTTGCCGTGGAGGCGATGGGGCTGCCGCTGCCGGGTGACGGGACTGAGAGCAACGGTCAGGACAACAGCAGGACTGTGTGGTACGTTCACCTGACGACACTTACATTATCTGATCCAGGAATACACATAACATGACTTTAATCTGTCAATGGGATGTTTAACTTAAAGTTTAACACACACACACACACACACTCTCTCTCTCTCTCTCTGAGCTGGAGGATACAGGCCACCTTCTTCCTCCTCCTGCGGGCAGCGATGGTCACCTCGTCGTCTCGAACCACCGGAGACGGCAGCTCATTCTGACCCCTGCAGGACGAGAAGAGTGAGTTTGTTTGTATCGGAGACACACACACACACACACACACACACACACACACACACACACACACACACACACACACACACACACTCCGCTCTAGATTCAAACTCAGATTTAAATAAGGAAATGAGTAAACAAGAAAAAGAACGTAGCTGAAAGACTCAGTCGTGACTGAAGTCTGATTTCACACGATAAGATAAAATGAACTTTAATGAAGCAGCTCGTACACACGAACAGAAATCACTCATAAACGATGGATCTATAGAAGAAGTCGTTCTGGTGTTAAAGAGTCTGACAGCTGTTGGAATGAAGCTAGCAGTCAGCTGTTTTTATTGTTAATTATACGTTGATTTAACGTTGTCTTTCGGTTCACTGCCCGTCCAGAAAAAAAAAGAGTCGCACACTCTGATATTTGGTTGGACCGCCTCGAGCTCTGAGTACGGCACGCGTTCACTGTGGCATCGTTTCGATGAGCTTCTGCGATGTCACAACATTTCCGTCCAGATCTTATACTGATGACGGGAGAGAGTCTTCTACAGATTTGAGATGAGGTCTGGACTCTGTGGTGGCCGATCCACGTATGAAAGGGACGTCTCAGACTCTCTGAACCTGAACAACTCATTTACAACGTGAGCCCGATGAATCCTGGCATCGTCATCTTTGGAATCTGCCCCGTGCCATCAGGGAAGAAAAACTCCACTGATGTAAAGACCTGGTCATCCTGTATATTCAGGCAGTCAGCTGATCTCATTCTTTGGGGGACGTAACGTCGCTGAACCTTAGACCTGACCAACTGCAGCAAACCCAGGTCATAAAAACTCCTACAGACTTGTACAGTGAGCATTAGGCACGACGGGCGCATCGCTTCATCCGCCGGATGTGCCCAAGATGATGGTTCACCACTGCTGTGGAGAAACTGCTGAAGTCAAGGGTCGATGGTCGATGGTGAGCTCAGCAGGGAAGAAAGTGTTCAGGAGCCTCTGATGTCTTACGCTGTAATAATAACTGACGCTTGGCCAAGGAGAAGTCTCATTCTGCTGAACTGACGGTCAGACTTTAAACCTCGACAGATAACACCACAAACACTATACGCCCAGACCTAGTCAAAGAGAACGTCTTTACCCATGGAGGTGTTACACTGTTGTCTGTTTATGTTAAAGAAACATCAACGGCGAGCTTATTATGTCTATGAAGGCAACCTTCAGTTCCTCCGACCCCGGTCACCACAGTGTTGAGACAGACTGGCACCTGCTGTCCTCAGGCAAAGCCAAACAACTACTAAGGATGACCTAAGGATAGAAAACTCCATAACAACCTCCATCCTTCCAGGTTTAATAATGCGTCGGACAGTTCTTCATCCGATTTGTCGTTCTTCGCTTGATGCAGAAGAAACTGATTGACATCCTTTCCACGAGCACAGGACACGTCTCCGGACGTGGAGAAGCTCCTCACAGCATCAGACAGGGTCAAACATATTCATACTAATATGAATCACTGCAGTGATTATCCGATGGAAGGCTCTCACTGATTTACTCAGTTCAATCCAGGTGGTGACTTTTATTTTGGAGGGGCAGTGTATATTGTTATGGCAGAGGTTGGGACTGATGGAATTAGCTGCTCACACGCTAACTAACTAACTAATTAATTAACTAATTAACTAACTACTCACACACGTTTCTACGCCAGCTAACAGCAACAGTTAATGTCAGTCAGGCTAATGTAGTTAGCTCCACACACTGAGAGTGAACGGCGTTATTAGCATCTGTGGCTAACAACAGTACACAAACCAGCAGTTAGCCGGTTAGCATGAGCGCTCGTTAAGACCCGTTAACAGCGCTAGCATCGGTTAGCACGATAGAGTGTAGCGGACTAGCCGGCTAAACAACGAGCTAACGGTTCACACGTAAAGGAGGTGGTTACAGTTTTAAACATATGAACTTATGGAAAGTGTCGTTACCAGTCCATGCTGGGGGGCTGTCAGTTCCCGCTTCACGAGGCTTAACAGTCTTCTTCTTCTTCGTGGGTCGTCGTCGTTTTAATTTCCGGCAGACTAGTTAGCTTAGCGGCTCGTTGCTGCCCCCCGCCGTTCATTCTTTATGGTTAAAAGTAGCAAAATTAGCATTTTTAAGATAAATATAGTCAAAGTAACAAAAGTAAAAGTCCTAACTGTGATGTGAATGTTCCCTGTCTGTGTTTTAATATCATATATGATGTGAACTGAAGCCAAAAACTGCAGTTCCTCTTGTCGTCCACTTGAGGCTGGCTCCAGATGTGAGTCAGTCTCCATAAGTCCCCATGTTAAAATGTCCAACTTCACAGCAGAAATAAACATGTTTACAGCCTGGTACAAAAAACAGTTTTGGTCTCTATAGCTAATTTCCCTGTTCATGACAACTGTACTAAGCTAACAACAAGCTACGAACCGGCTAAAACAAGCTAACAGAAAGCTAAAACAAGCTAACAATGCCAAAAACTGCAGTTCCTCAAATGTCCACTTGAGGCTGGCTCCATAAGACACTGCGAAATGGAGCAATTTGAATTCAAAACATGAAAATTAAGGACAAATCACAACGCTACAGTTGTGTAATTTGTTCACAAATGACTCACAATTATTTTTTATTGACCTGTAGATTTAATTAGATTAGATTAGATAATACTTTATTTATCCCACAACGGAGAAATTCACTCATTACAGCAGCAGAAAAAGTGTAATACACTATAGAAGTAAAATAAAAAGGGCAAACACAACGAACAGACAGAAGTGTCCTTCAGACTGTACAATAAACAAAAAGTACAGAGTAGTATACAGATGTGTAAAACAAGTACTAAAGGTAAAGTGGCCATGATATAAATACTATTGCACACGGTAAGTTATTGGAATGGAAATATAAATACAGATATAAAAAATAACTATAAAGCTGTGGTGAGTAGTGCTTAGCTTTTACCCGCCGTTTACAGAGCTTTAAAACTCCATGACTGGGCGTTTCTTGCCCAAATGCAGTTGTAGTTCTAAATCTACCTCGATGTTTTTATGAAGAATCAGGTATTTTTAATGATGTTTTTAATCGTTTGTGCTTTGTAACTCGACACAATCAACCAAAATAATCCTAAAAAATAAAGTAATAAAATCAGTTGGACCAAACATTAACAGATAATAACACTCCGTGCTGTTACATCCCTGATTTGTTGTTTGAAAAATTAGTAAATGTTAATTTATTATCTGATAAATGAAGAAATCCTCTATGAATAAACTTTTGGAATTGTAGAAATGTGTAGTTCTTCATTAAGAACACACAGAGGCAGTGTTGTCACATATTTATCTCTATATTGTATCATTAACTGGCTGATAATCACATTTAAAAAGTGTTTTTATTGCAGTAAAAACTAAAGTTGATCCATTAAATTGAACTGTGAACATCAGAAGTTTGTCCAACACACAAAACTTCAAGTCAAAGACGTAAAAACAGACAAATACTCATCAAACTGTACGACGAGGTGACGTGGATCACCTTCATGTCTGAAGAAACAAATGTTGGTCCATCATAAATGTTCCTGGAGTCTCTGTCAGCAGTTTGATGGCAGACGTGTGAGCAGATATCCTTGACTGATCCGTTTTTATGAATCATAAAAAGGAGGCTCCTCTCTGAGTGAAACTCTGTGGACGCTGTGTGTCCTCGCCTCAGGCAGTCTGAGCTGAATCAAATCAAACATCCAGACGGGACTTCTTCTTCTTCTAATATACGACAAAGAGACACCTGATCAATCCTCAGACGCTCTTTTGTCTCTGAGCATCGTCGTGTTTCTGTTTAGAGTTTAAAATATGAAAATCAGTAGATGAGTTCAAATCAGCATAAACATGAACATTTAATGTGCTTAAATCTGCATTTATCTAGAATAATGTCATATATTATTAGAAACAAACAAAGCTGGGACCTGTGCACCAAGACCAAGTTGGACCAGTTTGACCAATTAGTATTAGTATTTCTACAGATTAAACAGTGTTATAAGGTAATAAATTGATTAATGAATAAACTTTCTATTTTGTACTTTGTAAAATGTCAGAAAATGTCTTGAAGCTTCAGGTAACGTCTTCAAATTCGACCAGAAGGTCCAAAACACAAAGATATTAAATTTATTATTATATTTAAAACAGACAAGATGCAAATCAAATGAGTTTCTTAAAACTAAAAGAATAATTTAACATTTTTCGCTTTCTTGCAGAGAAACCGCTCTTACCTGTCCAAAATTGCTCATACCTCATAATTCTGTTTCAGTATCTTCTCAGAATGTTGCATACTATCTTCTACTTTTGATTTAAAATCTGTACTTTTGTCATTATTAATTCTTTCAATCTTTACTTTGACTCACTAATGTCTCATAAATATAGTTTAAAATGTAAATTTAGGACGGGATCTCAAGGCGCAACCAAGGTGAGGAGGGTTGTCCGGTTTGAGAACCTCAGGATTGCGTCTCTGCTTTTTTGCAGATAATGTGGTTCTGTTGGCGTCATCGGACCGCTGACCTTCAGCTCTCACTGGGACGATTTGTAGCTGGGATGTGAGTCAGCACCTCCAAGTCTGAGGTTCATGGTGGATTGCTCCCTCCGGGTTGGGAGTGAGTTGCTGCCCCGAGCAAAGGAATGCAAGTATCTCGGGGTTAGTGCGACGTCGGCAGTACTGCGGACGTTGAACCAGACTGTTGCGGAAAGCAAAGCTCTCGACTTTCCAGTCCACCTACGTTCCAACCCTCACTGATGGTCACGAGCTTTGGGTAGTGACCAAAAGAATCAGATTGCGGATGGGGGCGGCCGAAATGAGCTTCCTCCGCCGGGTGGTTGGATTCAGCCTTAGAGATTGGGTGAGGAGCTCGGACATCCGTAAGGAACTGAGTATCAAAAGTGGCTCAACAACTGATGCCTCCTGGGTACCTTCTTTTGGAGGTTTTCCCAGGTATGTCCAACTGGTAGGAGACCCCAGAGCAGGCCTAGAACCTGCTGGAGGGACTACATCGCCCATCTAGCCTGGGAACGCCTCAGGATCCTCCAGGAGGAGCTCGGATGAGTTGTTGGGAAGAAGGACGATGAGGCAGAGAATGGCTGGATGGTTGAATTTACTTAGTTTTTGACATATTTTACAGTTTTGACTGAATTATCTCATTGCTCTTGTCTTGGAAAGTTAATATTTTTATCGTTATCATTCCAAAATTTTCATAAATTTCTGGACCAAACTGTTCTCTTCTGTTGATTATAACGTTACATCACAACACGGCACAGAGGAATCTTTAATTTCATATTTATTATCAAACAGTACAAAAGTAGAAAAACAACATTTTTTTTTGGCAATAACGTTTATACAACATTTGAATGAACGAGGGGAAAATGTGCAGAAGGCCGCTGAGTTTGAGGCCGAGTGAGGACGACCTCTGACCCCATGTTAACGGACACGTGACACCTGTTGAAGCTGCTCTGAACTTGACACACGTGTGTTTATATGTATATAAATACATATACCGTACAGTACAGATACTGTGGGTTCAGCTGTCCCCACATCACAGGTTTGATTCTCATCAGGTTGTCCAAACCTTTTTGGCTTGAAGTGAGAAAAATTGAGCAATGTTGCCACCCGATAGAGGTTTCCGAGCATGAAATAAGCAGAACGACTGTATGCATGACCCCGTTTCACCCCCCGTGGAGTCATAAATCAAACGCACCTCTGCGAGATGGATGATTAACGTACGGCGTCAACAGCATCGCTAAAATTTCACAGCTCATGCTGTTCGACTACTGTAATGTCCTTAAATACTACCCTCTCTAAAAACAGCATTCGGCCCCTGCAAGTGCTACTTTTAAAGTGCTCCTCCTCACATATAAAATTACATGGTGTAGCTGCACCACACTAAATGATCCTTATCGCTCCCTGCGCTCTTTCACATGCTCTAACATCTCAGCGGGGGAACAACGAAAATCCTCCTCCGGCAGCAGCAGCAGCAGAGCTTTCTCCTAAAATAAAATCCAGATTTAAAAACCTGTTTATTCTGGTGAGTGTGCATAACTTAGCGCTACAGTCTACAGTGCAGGAAAGTGGCAGTGTGTAGTTACAACCTTTTTGTTGTAATTCTCCTGAGGTTTTTCTGTCTTTTTCCCTTTAAGTCCTAACTTTTACTCATGGAGTTCATCCTCGTCTTAAGATGGGTTTTGGTCCGTATCGAAAAGAAATTTGAAAAACATCTCACACCTTCAGGGGCAAAATAAAACATGAATTGCCACCATTGACACACAACAAAAATGTCTTGATAATGCTGATTTTTGAGGGAATGGAGAGCAAAAACAGCCCAAAACAGACGACACTACTTTAGCTTATTAGCTGTGTTGCATCTCTAATGGAGTCCACAAAAGAGGAATGGTTTCTCGTGAGACGAGAGTCGGTCGTACAAATAAGTTTCTTGAATAAACTGTTTGAATTTCAGTTAGAGGCAGAGCTCACTTGCTAAGCTAGCTAGCTAAATTCATCCAGGATACTTAGCAAGCCAGCTAGCACACAAAAGAAGAATAGTTTATAGAGTTACGAGACAAAATCTGAATCTTGAATAAACTGTGTGAACTTCAAACAGCGCTCAATCAATCAGAGCTAACTTGCTAAACTAGCTAGTTAGCTGGTGAGACTAACTAGCAGGCGCTCCCAGATTTCTTCCCTATTAGCCGTTAGCTCACCAGCTACAGTTCGCCAGTTATTGTTGTTTGATTTTAGTGTCAAGCAGAAAAAATGCTAAGTGCTAATGCTAAGTTTCTTGAATAAACTGTGTGAATTTCATTTAGACGCAGAGCTCACTTGCTAAGCTAGCTAGCTAAATTTATCCAGGCTATTTAGCGAGTCAGCTAGCTTATGACACAAAAGAGGAATAGTTTATAGACAGTTAACTGTCTAAGCACAGTTAATAAACTGTGAACTTCAATCAGTGCTCAATCAATCAGAGCTAACTTGCTAAACTAGCTAGTCAGCTGGTGAAACTAACTAGCAGGGGCTCCCAGATGCCTTCCCTATTAGCCGTTAGCTCACCAGCTACAGGTCACCAATTATTATTATTGTTATTATTATTATTATTATTGTGATTTTAGTCACATGCTAAATTTATCATGGTACACAAGCCAACTAGCTCGAGACTGACTCCCAATGTTCCTGGCTGCTAGCGCGTTAGCTCACCAGCTACAGTGGTTCAGACCAGTAGGCCTTTTACACAGCAGATGTTTTGACTTATCATAGTTGGAAAATCACAGGTGTTACTCAGCAGTTCGGGTCAAGTCAAAATGTCTTCCGGTAAAAGGCCCGTTAGCCCCGCGAGTATCGCTGCGTCCCTTCCAGGATCACTTATTTTGCAGGGACACTTCCTGCGGTGGGCTTTACACTCGAGCCTGGCTCGTGTCTTCGCCCTGTTCGACCACGTGTGTGTTTCTGTTTGTTTTCTTGCAGGTTATTGGTTCAAACCTGTGCCGGTCACACCCAAGCACCAGGTCGCTTCAGTCAATCAGGGATTGTAGCGCCGCCGCCACCAGGCCGAGCCCCACGCTGATCCCCGCCCAGGTGGACCTGGTGACGACTCCGGCCGACTCCAGTTCCAACGACTCGTTGCAGGAAAGAGTGGGGCTGGCCACGGTGACGTTAGCCGGGCTGCGGCTAGTCGAGGTGGCGATTTGTCGTAACAGGAAGTCGTGTTTCATGGCGGAGTACTGATCAGGACCGTACGGGACCGTAAGCGTCTCCGTCAGAACCTCGTGACCCGGGTACGTCACCTGTCAATCACAGAGAAAGGAAGTTAATGTCACATGTTGCTGTGCTGGTTCAGCTCCACCACCAGAGGTCAGCGTGTCGTTTACCGTGAAGCTGTAGCTTCCTGGCAGCAGCAGTCTGTAGTATTCTCCGTGACGGTCGGTTCTGAACGGACACATGTTCTCACGACCTTTGACCTCCACCACCGCGTTCTGGACCGGCACTCCGGAGCCGTCGAACACACGACCTTTGACCCCTGAACACAAACATGCACACACAGGTAACAGGTAGTATCAGTCTGAATATTAGAGGAGAGACAGGTAAAGACACAGACAGGTAAAGAAACAGACGGTTAAGACAGACAGGTAAAGAAATAGACAGGTAAAGAAACAGACGGGTAAAGAAACAGACAGGTAAAGAAACAGACAGGTGTATGGACAGACAGGTACTGACCCAGATGGACCTGCTGAATGTAGGCCAGCAGGGACTTTCTGTTCTCCGTCCACAGAGCAGGAAGTTGACTGACTGGAGGAAACTTGCAGCAGGAAACCTCCAAAGTCAACTCCAAACACTGAGCCCACACGTAGTTATAGTCCTGCATCCCACCTGCAGCGCACGGGAGTGACAGACAGTTACAGACAGACAGTTACAGACAGTTACAGACAGACAGACAGACAGACAGGTACGCGACACTAAAGTATCATCTTGAAAACATCGGCTCTCATGTAAGGCAGCAAAAAGGGCAGAAACATGTCGTGTAAGGCTAACGTGTGCAGCTCCCTCAGGTGTCAATCATCTGATCGCATTTCAGCGATCGTGTTTCTGCAGCAGGAAACCAGAGACGGCAGATCAGCGATGAGTCCGTCTTCAGTGTACGTCTCGCTCTCTGGAGGTTTGTACTCAAGTCTTTCTACAAACAAAGCGAGTAGTGTGTCCTTTATGTAGCGACGTAGACGCTGAGTGTTTAAAGGTCGGGGCCGGTGGAGGGGCGTGTAGCACTCAGGAGCTTTCAGATGAATAGAGTGAACCGTTACAGCCTTTTATAACGTCCATCATGTGTCTGTAGAGTCAAAGATGACTCAGGCGGTGGCTCTCCAACCACCAGAAATGGGACACGGCGTCCGGTAAGGAGAGCGAGGCTGCAGGTCATCAGGAGAATTTACACTTCTTTACACTGCCGGCTTTTATCCTGTAAATCAAGTGTTTTCTTATCTTGTTGGAACTGAAACCAACACCAACCTGTGCAGGTGGGAGTACTGACAGCTGCCTGTTCTGGAGGACAGACAATGGTGCATCAGTAATAACATGCTGGATTAAACACCACGGAGGAATAAGCCATCAGCCTCTTCATGTTTTCTCATATTTTCTCTTCATGTTTTTCTTCTCAGTTTTGCAGTTTTCATCCTCGATCATACGATTTATCCTGTCAATACTATAAAAATCTGTCAGTCTATTCTAAACCCGACTGAACACACGTTCCCACATGCATCGGCGAGGATGCTTCGACATCAAGATCACACAAGAATCCATCTCATCAGGCTTCAAGCGATGAGATACCGCTGTTGCCTACATGCGTGGTTCAATGCCACAACAACCTCCTCAAGTGAAGCCAATGCAGAGGTGTCAAAACTTGAGGCTGGCTCTAGGAGTGACGATAATCCGGCTCTTCAGAAACTTGTGGGTGACGTCACGGATACGCCGTCCATTCTTCATGCTGTCAGTGTTGACAACGGGTGTGAGAAGTAACCATTGCGTAGACGCTGCTAGCATCAGTTATATTTGATGCTTTCGCTCTCCTTTGACTGACTTCAGTACAAGTTTGACTTCGTTCATTTCAATAAAGTTCCCTAGATGACAAAAGGTTCATCCAACCACCATCCAAGTATTTTGGTGCCCGTCTTTTTCCGGGCCGTGTCTCGATGATTCAGCACAGCAGTGTTTGACTCTGTGACAGATCAAATGATTCTTTTCTCTCAGAGTTTGCAGCACATCTGCAGCCACACGAGGAGAAAACAAAGACTGAATTTGTTGTTTAAAAGTTGGACGAACTGGTGAGTTTAACAAAGTCTTTAGGAAGTCGGGTAACGTAGTATGAAGAGCGACAAAGTTAGTGGTGGTACATGGTGGACGAACGGGTCAAACCCAAAACTACTTGGTTTGATCGAAGTCAGCGCTGACTTTTGGTTTTAAACAAACGTGTAACACGACTCGACACGAGTAGAAAATCTATGGTGACCATCAAAAACGACTTTCCACATGGTGTTGACACTAAATTTATCGAACCACCGCCTTCGTCGACCCTTTAAAAAAACAATATTTGGGACATGCTGACCTATCAGAGGATACCACTCGTATCCGTTGGTGATGCCGTTGAGGAACGGCCTGCTGTCCTTACAGCGGTCGCCCAGGTGCATGGTGGCGTGGTTGTTGGAGTACGTTTTGGCCAGGTGGATGAACACGTCGTCATCGGGGCTGACGCTGGCTCCGCCCACGTTCTCGCTGCCTGAAAGAGAAACGGACGAAAATCTATTTTTCATGTTGAGTTTATTATATTTATTATATTTATTAGATTAACAGATGGGCTCTACATGTTAATGGCTGACACTGTTCATGGTTCATGGGGTTTTATTTTATTTCCAGCAGCAGTTTGAAAACTTCCTATTTGCCTTTTTTAAAACTATTTTTCATTTGCGCTTTAAACAAGCCCGGAGAAATGACCTGCTTCAGTTTCACCTGTTCAGCAGCGTCTACAACTGCCAGCAGAGGGCGCCATCACACTGAACACCTTAAAAAACTGGAGTTAAACAGCGGAAAATGTGATGGAAAATAACAGAAATTATCTGATTTAAGACAACGGAAATATGAAGACGGTATTACAGCTTGGCGTCTCATACAGCAAATACCCAAATCCATTTAAATCTGGAAGACGGACTTGAATAAAAACAGTTTTTCAAGGTTTTATTTTGGTAAAATGATCCCGAAACTCTTTAAATCTGACGTATAGATTACGCTGCTGGTTTGCTCCAAACCAAATTTAGTTTGTTGTGTTCTTAACAGGAACCATGGGAAGTTCTAAACTCAGTTTGTGGCCCCGTTTCTCAACTGAACGTGTATATTTTTGTGAAGCTGCTCAACAATGTCACGGGACCAAGAGTCTAAAATCCTGTTTCCTGTCTCTCTCCACTCAAAATATGGATCGAAACATTGTCAGTTTTCATGGAGTCTTACGGTTTGTCTCCTGCAGAAACTACAGTTTCCGTGCGTGTTTACCTCCGTTGCTGTTGTCGTAAGGATAACTGGCCACCAGAGCTCCTCCGTGAAGGTTGGCAGACAGAACAAAACTCTCAGTCTTCAACCAGCCAATCACAGCTCTGACCTGAAACACATCACAGAGCAACATGCCAATCACAGAGGGGACGTGAAGACGTAAATATTTAAAAACAACTCACAAATATGGTTTATTTTTAAGGAAGATTCAGCAGTCTTTTATCAAACAAACAGGAGGAAATAGAGCATTTGTTGGGACTACTTTCAGCGGTGGATGAATCCACATTTGGTGCTCTAGTGAGTGTTTGTGGGGCTGAGTTAGATGAAACTACAATGTCTGTTCATGATAATGAAGGAACAACACTATGGCACCACAGAAGAAGAAGATATATCAGACTTTGATACACACACCAGTAACCAGTCTGCAGTCCTCACTTAGTCCTAAGTCCTGACATGCAGGCTTATACCCGTGTGGTGGTAAAATCTGAAGCCAGCAGGAAAGAACTAGTAAGAAGCCAGCATCAGTTACTGGTCCAAGTCTCAGCTGACACACACACAAACATCACAAACATGACGAACCTCTGCCTCCCGCTTCTCCTCGTTAATCTGCTGTTTCCTTCGGAGACCAGCGAAAGCGTCGGGGAAGTTCCTGTTCAGATCGATGCCGTTATAGTTGAACCTGAAACAGACGGAGACAAACTGCTCATCAATTTACTGATTTACTGGGTACCGACTAACTCCAGGAGCTCGATTGACGGCACAACAGCAAGTTTTTAGAGTTAGAGGTCAGCTCTGTTGTCGGCCATGTTTGATTGTAGTCCTTAGTTTCCAACCATTCATCTGACATGTCCTGGTCGACTGATCGGACTGGAGCCAGTCACCAGCGGGAGGAAATAGTTATATTTATATATATTTTATACTTTATAAATCAACTTAGCATAGTTCTCATAGATCTAAACTCACATTTTAAACAATTACAGTTAAATCAGTTTATTTTGGACTGTAATATAAATATAGTTTTAGTCACTCCAAGAGAAGGCGCAGCTGCTGCTGCCGAGGCTCCCATGGGCAAGGCACTGAAGCCGAAAATTGTTTCCCACGGTCTTGTGACCTCCTCCGGGGAGTGAGCGTGTCCTTATTTATACAGCAGTCTCCAAAGAAAACAGTTTAAAGAAAGGTTGTGATATGCATGGTTAATATGACACAAAGAAAAACAAACAAACACAAAATTCTGGTTATTTTTAGATATTTCTAATATTTTAAACCCAGTTTTAATCTTTGTTAAAGATGTCACGATGTTACATATTTTATAAAAAACTGTAACTTTCATTGTAATGAATCTTTAGTGAAAGTTCAGTGAGTCAGATTATTCTTTAGCGTGCTTAGGCCTGTAGTTCACTTCTCAAACCATCCTGCCATTCACTCCTCTGATGCATGTCTAATCATAACTCATCAGAAATCTTCACCCGAGGCCGTCAGTCTGTCAGCTGTTCTCATCATAGCTGGTCACGTCCGTCCAATAGCACAGCGACACACCTGCGTTGTTAGCCTATCATCTAGGATTATCTCTCTGCCTTAAAGTGTGTTCGTGTGCTTCATCAGTTTGACAGCAGCCGACGCCCCTCGGTTGCAAAAATCTCCCCGTGGCGTCGAAGGTCCAAAGACTTTCTGTCAAGACTTAATTATAGTATCTAACCTTATTATAAACAATTATCTTTACCTCATTCGCTTCTTCAATTTAAATGTGACTGTGTTACTGTAACTACGTAAGTGCTGGAAAGTACAGTTCTGAGGTTAGGCTTGTGACCTCTTACAGAAAAGCAGAGTCATGTTGGGACTCCATGTGACGTAGTCGAGTCAATGAGTTGATAGCAGCTCCATCAAAGAATCCCTGACCCTTTTCTAAACTTCTCAGGTTTCATTTAAACAGCTTTAATGCTCCAAGAGATGAAACTCTCCAATATTTCACAGTAAAAAAAACAGATTTGAGAAACAGAGTTGCACAAACAGGCAAGAAATGTGTGGACAATCTGAAAGGTGGAGCAACAACTGAGCGCGATCCCCGTGAAACTGTCGTCACGTCCTCTGAAAAGACCTTTAATCATCTCACGGCCTCTCAGATTTATCTTGAGACCCTTTGGAGGGACCCGACCCCAAGGTTGTCCCCAACCACTTGACTAAACCAACTAACAGTATATACAGGAGTTAAAACCACCTGGAGCAGCTCCGACAGTAAAATGCTGCACTGACATTCATTTATTACAGTAGTTTTACTTGTAATTGAGTATTTTTTTTTACACCATTTTACTGATACTTTTACTTCCACCAGTGTTAAATGTAAATATATTGATCAAAGCTGAACACAATAACCTGAAAATAACGGTTAACAATAATTATTCCAACGTACTTTTCGTCTGAATCACATCAACAAATCTTGTTTTTGTGTAACGAGGTGAGAATTCTTCTGCAGACCTTAAAAAATAAACTATAAATATAATTTGATTTGAGTCATTTAACAAGTTAATTTTTTGCTGCAAAGTGGTGAAATAATCTCACCTCACTGGCTGATTTTCTTCAGTTAAACGTTTCCATATTCGAGTTGGAAGGTGGTGACCTCAAAACAGACCACACACACACACACACACACACACACACACACACACACACACACACACTAAACCTAACCAAAAGCCAAATCTAAACCACAAACGTAACTCTTCAAACCCTTGTGGGGACCGACATTTCACAGGGTCCCCATAATCAGGCTGTGTGTACAGATTAACGTCCCCACAACGTGGTTAATACAAACACAAGAACACACACACACCTATACGGTACATTAGAAGAAGCCAAAACACTTAAAATTTGATACTTAGGGGCGTTTACCGTGACCGTAATCTGTGTGTACGTGTGCGTGTGAGATATAGATCAACATTGTGTGTCTGGTTTCCTGAATCTCAGAGTGTTTTGGGCGTTGGAGCGTTGCATAGTTTAGTCTATACACAACAATCACAATGTCTACAAGTGTATGTCGTCTCAAGGCTTTAAAGACTTGTTCTGACATTGGGCCTCACACACACACACACACACACACACACACACACACACACACACACACACACTTTAACCTTGAAGCAGATAGTTTACAGGGTTGTGGCAGATTAGAAGCAGCTTTGTTTGAGTTTTTAACATTGAAAAAGCTCCTTGAAGCTGCTGTAATCAATATTTCATTAACAATAACGGATCACATGACTACTTGTACGTGAAAGGGGATGCCAGGAGTGATAAACCGAAGCCGACTCTGCAGTTCACCCAACCTTACCTCGCCTGGCATTATAGCTCTTTTTAAGTCATTGTTTTTGGTGAGTATAGCGGAGCTTACTCACCAAAAAAAAAGTTTGAAGACCCCTGGTGTAGATGTTTAAAAGTTGTTGACAAAGTCTGAATTCAGACTTTTTACCAATGTGCACATGATGTAGTTAATTCTTCATCCTTTTGATCCGTTAATTAGAATTAAACTTAGGAAAATCTACAGAAAGTTTGGGCTCATATTGCTGTAATAAGCCAGATTAAAGGTGAACGTTTACTCCAGTAACATGAGGTGAAACTTCACTTTGCTTCCCGTGTGAACACACCTTTAAGGTTATGGCACCCTGCATTTCACTGAGCATGTGACAAATGCTCATTTGTTCTCTCGTGCATGTTTAATTCATGCCAGTTATCAGTTCACACTTGTGGTTTACCTCCTCAGGAGACGTTTCACACATCCGACAGATCAAGAGCAACATCATCATCGTCGTCTCATGTGGAGTCATGTTTGCGTCACCTGATGAATGAGTCCAATATTTTTACCCTCTTTTAGCTCCGTTTTTGGTCTCCACCACCGTCACTTTAGCTGCTAAATGCTAGTTTCTGACTGTTTGTCTGCTGTTTGGTTAATGGAAAAAGCTTCCTGCAGAGAAGCTGCAGGGAAACCAAAACTAGGAGCTAAAAGAGGCTAAAAAAAGCTGCAGACTTTGTTGTTTGATTCAACTTTAACGTACAGAAAACATGTGTGTGAGTACCTGCCCGTGCTGTACTGGCAGTCTGTGTCCGATTCATCGAAGCCGTCGGGGTTCATCGTCGGCAGGATGTGGATGCGGGTGTTGGTCAGCAACTGCACCGACTCTGTTTCGTTGTTACGGAAACCACGCACCAGGTCGTCGATTAGATGTAGCAGCAGCACCCGTCCAAGGACCTACACACACACACACACACACACACACACACACACACACACACACACACACACACACACTTTTAATACAAGTTCAAATTAACGTGCAGCAGAAATATTGGGGTTAAAAGTTGAATGAATGAATGTGTTTCCGAACAAACACCTTCCTCCTGTCACTGCGGTTCAGTTTCATATTTTAACATGACATGACTCAATGAGCCTGCATGTTCGCGCCTGATGGGAAAACGGCGGGGGAGGAAGTGAAGTCGTGAGTCAGCGAGGAATCGAAACGCAATCCGGAGACGAGTCAGAGGCTGTTTTTTCCACCGGCTGATTGGACGTTAAAGAGGGAGTTAAAAAAAAAACAAAACTTTGTGAATGAATGAGAGCCTCGGGGGGCAGAAAGAGAGAAGGGTGGGAAAGGTGTGTGCAGCGTACAAAGCCGCTACACACACACACACACACACACACACAGTCACTGCGTCATGTTGGGGCTCGCTCTGCCTCCAGCTATCATTTTGTTTCCTGCAACACTCGTCTAAACTGTCTCCCTCTTTTCTCTCTCGACTGCTGTCACTAAACAAGTATTGTTCGTGCATCTAAAGCCTGATATATCTCATTCCTCTGCGCCATAGAGCTCCATTGTTTCGCCGGGTGACATGTTCCTTGATTAGCATAAGGGCACACACTTTATTTTGACTCGCTGTCACGTACACCGCCCTCACGAGAGCATCAAACAGAACAGAAACTGATGCTGTTTCCTTCTGATTGAGTAAAATCTGCTTAAAACTGCTGCGAGCAGCTGTTTTAGGAAATTATTGAACCTTTTCAAATATAAAAATATAAATTTTAAAGCTCTTTTTTAAAGATTTAAAGGTCCGGTGTGTCAGACTTAGGCGCCTATTTACAGAATATAACATTCATTAATGTTTTCATTGACTGAAAGTTTCAAGCCCAACGTACTTCCTCCTTTGTGCTAGGAAGGAGGAGGTGAAACGAGGGGGTTGCAGTCAGCAACTACACTGCTGGATTTGTTGGCACCGTTTGAGTCCGCTGAGTCTAAGTCTCATTTTAAGTCAACACCAACATAACGAGTCTTATTTTCAGGTGATTAAACACAGAACAGAGTTGTGAATGTTATATTCCGTAAATAGAGCCCTAAATCTGACACACTGGACCTTTAAATCGTTTTATTTTCCTCAGATTGTCGATATTTTCTGATCTTTTTGAACATTTTCTATAAAATCTCAACGGTTTGTCTTATTCTCTATAATATTCTGGACAATTCTCTGATCTTTTTAGCCAATATTAGTGACAGTGTGTATTGTATTCAGAGGACGGGTCCCTCTGAACTTCGAGCAAGTTTAGATAACAAGTTGAACAAGTTGGAACCAGCCCGCTGTTGTTTATGTTGTTGTGCATTAGCAGATGTAAGCTAATGTTCGGCGTCGCAGTGAGTCAAGGTGGGCCTCACTCGGAGCAAAGCGTCCCTTCACTGCAGGAAACAGGAAACTCATCCCTCATTCCCTCCCTCGCCTACACAAACACAAACACACACAATGTTCTTGTTTTAGAAACCCACACAATCAATCTGAGAAAACAAAACCGATACTGTGAGCAGATAAGTGTCGACTCCAAGATTACATAACCATGTACCACATCGAGGCTGAATTTAATAAGGATAATTTCCATGATTAATTGATCATTAATCATTCATTCATCTACAAAATATAAACTCAAAGACATTTTATTCACTATAAATGATGAATAAAAGAAGCAAATTCTCACATTTAAGAAGCTGGAACCAGCAAATGTTTGACATTTCTGCAATTAAAGGTGGATCAGTCATACTGGAGATTGTTGAGTCTCAGTCCCAGGTCATCAAATACCGCCTTAAATGGGAAACAAAGTTGCTCCAAGCGTCACAACACAACAGGATCAAACTCCAGAGTCCACCATCTTGAACCGCCATGTTTCTACAGTAGCCCAGAACGGACAAACTAAACACTACAAAAATAAGTTTGCTTGCGTGAGTCTTATGGGACGATTTTTCAGTTTCCTCGTGAGTTTTTGGTCTCAGTCTCAAGTTTCAGGTCTTCTTCCACACAGCTTATGGTCACATTTAGAGTGAAACAGACGATAAAACAGGGAATGATTTAGGACGTGGCTACCTTGTGACTGACATTCTCAGTGAGTCCGTCCGTCCAGCTCAACACACCAGGCTCAAGAAACTCAATGTGAGCTGAATGCAGGATCATTTTTTTGCTGCTTGAAAATGTTGTAAGAACCAACTCAGAGTACGTCACCCAATGGCTCCACGCCCTCGTCCAAATATGGTCACTTCTGGCGACCATATTGCCAAACTTGAGGCTTTGAAACGGTCGTCCACAGACCAATGGGTGACGTCACACTTGATCTGGTCATAAAAAAAAATACTGGACAAATTTATCAGTCTAAATAAAGTCATTGTGTTTTTTAAATATTGATATAATTTATACAGAGCTCCAGATCAGATCACCAACAGGCAGCAGATTACAGACTGACTGAACATACTCAGTTATCAGCAGACAAACTGCAGCCATTTCTTCCCAACAAGGCAGACTGTATATTTCCTGACTGAACGCCTTTCTGCCGGTACGAGACGAGTGTTTGCAAATTTGCTTATCTGAACATGGATAACTGATACATCCTCGCTCGTCCGACCTCATCAGGTTGTTTGCTTCCTGCGTCCTAAACAACACAGTTTCCAACACAGTCAGGCGGGCACGGATGTATAAGTCATGCGTTTCCTACACGAAAACAGTGACGTTTATGCAAACAGTAGAAACAACAGGAGAAAATCCATCATCTGATTCAGTCAAATGAGACTTGTGAGATGGAATCCAATGGTTTCTGTACATCAGCGCTCCTGGTTTTCATCTTAACTCGTCTGGTCTCGGTCGCATTGAAACCAGGATCAGTGCTGATCCTCAGTGTTTCAGTAGAAGCTGCAGTAACTCAGCAATGTGGTGGATTATGAGGATTTACAAAATGTATGAAGCATTACTCACTGACAGGTACAAACAGTCAGTCCTTTCAGCTGTTAAGATCATTTATCATTAAGCTGTAGTCATATTTATACCTCCAATGATTCATTTAAAACAGTTAATAATAATAATTACCAGACAAATGAAAACACAAATAATACTATATATTTAAACATGAATAGGAACTCTTTTAATAATTCAAGCAGTAACCAGCACATAAATATTGATCCTACTTTTGCTAAGCTTTATTTATTTTGGGTCTACTTCATCTTTTTAAGCTTTCTTCCCGTCTGATCATTGTGAGTCTGAACCGGTTTGTTGAAGTTTCTAACTATCATCTGAAAACATGAAGTACATCATCGACATCGGCGGCGTAACCAATGGAGGGAAAACCACCCTCACCGACAGACTGATCATGAACCTGCGCCAACTGCTGTGTGGTACATCAGGATGACTTCTTCAAGCCCCAAGATCAGATTGAAGTTGGTGAAAATGGCTTGATTACGATGTCATTACTGCTCTGGACATGGACGCCATGATGAGTACCATCTACGCGTGGCTGGAGAACCCCGTGACTTTCCAAGTCCAACACTTTTTGTCTTGCAGGTTGTAATGAACGCGGCTGCCTGTAGGGGGCCGGATCATAAATAAGATATAAGACAGAAAAGAAAAGAAGTCGTCCGTCTTTGTGATCACCGCTTCATCTCTGGTGTTGTTGCCACGACTGAAAGCAAACGACCGTTTCTTCACCTTCACAGCACAAACGAGGATCTTAAGAGTGTTTCAGATAAACTCCCGTCACGCAGAAAGATATTTTTCTGGGAACAGCTCACATAAACACACACAGACAATGATCTCTACACGACACCTTTTCTTCTTCGGCTTTTCCATAGAGGCTACCTTCCTGCTGTTATAATGAGTGTGTGACTGTGTGTGTGTGTGTTTGTGTGTGTGTGCACTCGGTGAAAAGGCCTTTTTTCCGGAAGTTTCCTCCGAGCCGACACACTCCACTGACTCTGTTTGCTGACTGTTTGCTGACTGTGTGTGTGTCCAGGCGTGACTTGTCTATTTAAGGACATTTGCATTGACTTTCACACACACATGCAGTGTGATCAGCGCTAGACTGTCGCCACGGTAACCAGATGCTGGTCGGAGAAGTTTCCTTTAATTTTAATGGAGATTACTTTTTTCCTAATCCATATTTACTTTGTCTTAATTCTTTAAAACTTAAATCGAATGACATAAATTCATTGTTCTGACTTGACTTGAAGTTTTTCTTGGACATCAGATGGACCTGAAACTTATCTAGTTTTATGTTTTGCTGTTTATTTTGTCACAATAATAATCTATAATAAGTCTTAAGAAGTCTAAGTATAATAAGTCTGAGGTGTTCAGCAGGGTTCAGTCACAGTCTCACTTGTTTTACTTGTTGTCATTTGATCTTTGAAACCAAACAGCAACTGTAAAAACTCTCTAATCTCAATATTGTTGCAATAAAACCACGGGAGTTGGTCAACTTTGGTTAACTTTTATTGTTAGAAACAGTCTACAGTCTACAGCCATGGTTATGGCCAAGGTCAGTTCAGATAACAAAAAGAATATGCTAAATATTTATACTATAAAAATAGATGCAAGTCGAAGTGAATGGAAGGTTGCTTGGTCATGGCTGTGGTTGGAGGAGGAGCACTTGTCTAGGAAACTGAACAAACATTTCACTCAAGACCACAAATGTTAGGCTCGCGGTGGCACTACGGGAAAAGTCAAGTCCTTATTATACATTGTCTCAGCCTCATGGTTAACTGTACCAAATTCTCTGCCAGTTAAACCAGTAGATGTTTAAGAGTCAGCACCTCCAAGTCTAAGGCCATGAATCTCTCCTTTGAGTTGGCAGTGAGTTGCTGCACAAAGTAAAGAAGTTCAAGTTCCGCTCCTTTGCATCTAAAGGAGTCAACTCAAGTTGTTTGGGCATCTGATCAGGATGCCTACTGTGCGTCTCCCTTTGGAGGTTTTCCAGGCATGTCTAACTGGTAGGAGATCCCCAAACAGAACTCGCTGGAGGGACTATGTAACCCATCTGACCTGGAAACACTTCAGGAGGATCTGGGGAGAGGAATGTTTGGAATACCCTGCCTAACCTGCCAACGCGACCGATTCCAGGTAAGTGGAAGACAATGGATAGATGTTGAGACATTTCACAGGATAAATAAAAACTCTGACCCGCTGGCAGCGCTAGAGCAAATGTCATGAGAATACATCATCTGGGTACCATGAATATCTGCACCAAGTTCATGCTGATCCATCTACTAGTTGTTGAGATATATGATAGCATTAGCATTGTTTGGAACAAAGAGGTAGACTGACCAACCGACCAACTGACCAAAGACCAAACAACCGACCGACCGACCGACCGACAAACCAAGAAACCAAGAAACCAACCAAGAGACCAACAAAGAGACCAACCAACCGACCGACCGACCGACCGACCAACCAGCAATTCCCATCCCAATAAATATAATCTATATAGTCTATAATCTAATAATAAAAGATATCACAAAAATCCTTTTACACTTGGTATACTGCAAAAATTTAGGCAGAGGACAATTGCTGGATTTAAGTTACAAAATATAACAAAGATATCACAAAGATCCTTCTTGTTATACTGAGAGGTTTTAAAGCAGCATATCTGTCACTAAACTGTGTGTAGATGAATGTTGGTGTCTAAACCACCTGCCTGTCTCCTAGAAATCACATTCAATCATACGCCGCTAATCTTCGCGAGTCAACCCGAGGATGAGATTTATTCTTCCTCGCCGTGCGCGGCGGTCGTGATGGATGAACGTTTGAACTGCACTCGATAAAAAACTCTTTTCTCTCTCCTGTCGGTGACCGTGATCATAAATCCATTGATGTGTTTTTCAGTGTTGACTCAGCGTACTGTCCATTTTCAGCTGAGATTAATACAGATCACACCACACAACACACACACACACACCAACCAAACACACACACAGTCTGTCGTGTGAATACAGCAGTGTGTGTGGAGTGTGTTTGACTCTGAATGGCTTTTGTTGATCTCTTTAGTCTCTTTTTAGTCCTGCTTCCTGTCAACTGGGAGGGGTCGTGTGTGTGTGTGTGTGTGTGTGTGTGTGTGTGTGTGTGTGTGTTCACCTCGTTTCCATGCATGTTAGCCACATATTTGAACTCCGGGATGCCAACGGTGTGACGGCGAGGACTGAGACCCAGAACCAACACCCACAACTCCTGACCTGAGAGAGAAAGAGAGCAAACAGTTTTTAACTTTTATACGAGTTACTCTACTGAGGACGAGATGTCGAGATGTTTCATAGTGAATGTAAACTCTATAGTTGATATTCTGCACGACACTGAATTAACCAGAGTTGGATAAAGTTGAGCTCTCAGCTGGTTTGGACTCTCAGGCTCGGTCTCCTCCGGTGAATGCTAAACATTCAGGAGGGAACAGACCTTAAAGCTGCACCGGTCTGTATTTTTATACGAACAATGGATGAAGGAAAAGACGTTAAACGTAGCGACAAACCCGACAGAGAATCATCATCTCTGCAGGCTCTTTTAGTTATAAGAAGTGTCTCAGTGTCTTTTAGCTTTTGTTTTGATTTTTACAGCTGCTGTTGTGATTCCGTCTCGGCGCTCTTTAACCTCGTTTCCTGCAGCAGCTGTTTCCAATGAAGAAACTCTGATAAAGAGATGTTGTACATTAGTTCAGCCTGTGACGAAGGTCTTCTTCATTACTCATGCTGGTAGTACCAATATTTGGTATCATGACGAGTAGAAAACACTGAAAAGAAATGAAACTTGTGTTAAAATGGATATCTTTGGACAGCGAATTCAAACCAGGGATGTTTGATTCAACATTTCTATCAATGACAATAAACTGGATAGTAGATTTAAGGACTGGACAGCTAAAGGAATAACGGCTCTATCCAATGTAATAAAGTGAAATATCTAAGTTTAAGTCTAAAGTTTGTTCAGCTGAGTATGTGAAAACTAAATGGCAGAAGGGAGGAGGTGTAAGCACATTAGAGGAAGAACGGACAACAATGTGGAGACACCAATGGACGTGTACCAGCTCACAGAAACGGAGTCTAATAAGATATTTTATCACACCCTCCCAGAAATCATATTATGGTGACAACTCCCCGACCTGCTGGAGAAACTGTGGAAACCAAATGACTGAAAATGGAAAAAACTAAGAAGTTTTCTATTTGTTCTCAGGAATCAAGATATATTTAGATATCTGCAATTTAGAGAACATTAAATTCAAATAAGTAAAAAGAGAGACATCAGAGGTAAACAATCCAGTGGTAGAAGAAATGTTGATCAATGCGTACCACCAAAAACATCCAAGCTTCATCGTAGTTTAATGGAAAGGCTAATCACGAAGGCCATCACGAGAAAATGGCTTCAAACCCCGAGATGTTTAGATATAATGCAGGAAATATTCACGACTTATTCTTTAAGAGTGGAAGAAGGTGTGTGGTTAGGTTTAAACACGAAGACGTCAGCACTGTATAATTTTATTGATAACAATGTGAACTGATGTGTTAAGGTGTCACTGTAGAATGTAACAGTGGATGTAAGCTGTGCAGGTGGAAGTCAGGTTATATTTTTATAGTTTTACTTTTAAAACTATAAAATAAATGAGGCACAAACCAAAATGTGACGCAGCTCTGCATTAAGAAGAAGTGAAATGTTTGTTCATGTCGCTCACCTCCTTTGTTTTCCCTCCACGGTGTTACGGTTAAAAGAGTTCCCCCATGTTACCTGAGCTCTATTGAATGGTTCCGGGACATACCATGTGCTGATCAGTGTAGGGGGGAGTCTAATTTAATGAGTTCATTAAAGTTCGATGATTTCCTTTTGTTCTGTTTAACACAGTGACATCACACAGATTACAGTATAAATGTATTTTCATGAATTTGTTGTGATGTTTTTCATGTCAGGTGAGGAAGATTCACGACACTGTCGGAGGGTCTGAGCCAGAAACCTGTGGGTGACGTACGGATACATAGTCCACATTTTGTCTTTAATGTTGGTGAAATCGTGTTTCCACCTGATCTCCACCTCAACGGTCCTGCTCAGTCAGGCCATCCTGACACCGCCATCACACTTCCTGTGTTTCCTACACAGGACTCATCATGCTTCCTTGCTTCCTTGGTTTCAGTCTTATGTAATGTCACAGCGTTGAACCTTCACAAAAGCACAAATTCCTGTCGTTCAAAACAGACGAGAACATCCGTCAAGGACTGTAAAACTATGCAGACGGAGAGGAATGTGAAGTTCAGCGCCAAAACCTGATGAACTGGACAGGAAGACATGATCACACAGTTTAAGAGTTTACAGCCACGCTAGCGGCTCTGTGAGGCTGTACCTGAGCACAATGCTAACACTGAACCATAGTGACCTTACTGTGGTAGCCTGCTAGCATTTAGCACAGCTGAGGCTGATGTCACTAGTTTTGCAGGGATTTGGTCATAAACCAAGATTTTGAACTTGTATCCCAAGATCCCTTTTTTTAATTGATATTTGTGTCCAACAGTTTATCATAAAATAGAGATTATAGGACATTTCTTAGGACCCCATCCACCCCATATCTCCATAATTAAGTAAGTAGTACAAAACACAAAACAAAGTGTAAATACAAATATTAAAAATAATGTTTTTATTACCATAGAATAACTATTAACCGGCTTTAAAACATAAAAAATAGTAAATTTACAACTGTTCTTTCCTATTTAGATAACTGCTTATTTGTTTTGTACATTATATAAGATATAACAGTAGTATTTACATAATAAAGTATGATAAAAAATAACATCCATATAGAGAGCTATGACCGATTTATTAGAACTGGTTAACCAGTGTTTAGTTTTGGTCGCTGACGTGTCACTTCCAGCTAAAGTCTTTGCAGTTTTTGGGAAAAAGTAAAATCAGTTTTATGACTGATTTCTTTCTGGAAATTCTTTCCGTGACTCACCTCAAACTGGAGTTAATATTTACCCAGAGAGTGACCCGACACAGCGTGGTATTTATTCACAGCTGGAGGCGGACACGCAGAAAATGTGGAATCATTAACCACAACACAACGCTCAAACACTTTAAATGAGAATGAAACGTAGCGATGTTAATTCTGCAGCTTAAATCAGTCATGAATGATGTCACCGAGCAGCTGAACGTGGGAGGAAAATGAAACCCAAAAGAACTTTTCTGACCTCTGATGAAGGATTGTAAAGTTTCCACACAAACACAAACACGACGACTGTAACTATTTTGAACGTCAGAACTGCAGATGAATGAATGAAGCTCTGCGAGCTTCAGCAAGTATCACACACACACACACACACACACACACACACACACAGCAGTAAACCAAAGTGTGAATTACTCATCACAGCAACACGAGGGAAAAAACTGGCAAGCTGCAGACAGACAAAGTGCCACACACACACACACACACACACACACACACACAGAAACACACATAAACACAGGTTGGACGGAGGCCAGCTGGCGTCCTAGATTAGCGCAGATTAACTCTGTGTGTGTGTGTGTGTGTGTGTGTGTGTGTGTGTGTGTGTGTGATTAGCCAGATTGAGCCGTCCAAGATTAAATTAACCACCGTTTACAGTCCAATTATATGATCACACAAACACCAAGAGGCAACCGTGGCTCCGTCGGTGTCAGGGTTGCCATAGTGACTGACATGCAATACTTCATCCTTTATTCATACTCCATCATTGCCTGTGTGTGTGTGTGTGTGTGTGTGTGTGTGTGTGTGTGTGTGTGTGAAGTAATCTAAAGTCTCTTTTTCTTAATGTAAAATTCAAATTTAGAAATTTTACTTGCATTGCGATTTGTGTTGCAAATCATGTGGAACGACAAAACCAAAACGAAGACTCTCTTTCTCTACAGCGGGCTCAAAAACCACATCGACCGCGACAGAAACCACGCTGAAAATATATATTTAAATATATTTACGGAAACTTGGAAATAATCAGAAAGTTTGAGCGTGAACGTGTCAGAAGTGAAAATATTTTTCCAAGCAAATCATCAAATCACGTCTAGACTCGAGGTTTCTAAGGGGGCAGTGTATGGAAGTCCAAAACGCTTTGTAGAAACTGGATCAGTTGTATCCAAATCAAAGTGACCATCAGAAGATCAACACATCAAGCTTCATTACCTGAGAGGTAGAAAACTCAAGAGTCCAATCAGTAAGTTCTGTCAAAAGGAGGACGAGTAGCAGTTTCTAAACAACTTCTCAGGAGGGGCAACAAGACCAAACATGAAGAGACGTCAGGACTGGAAAAAGGTCAAAGCTTGACATTCATGGCAGAAACACGTAACGTGTACGTAAGGAGACCACAATTTGTCAAACCCACAGGGTTGTTGACTCCGCTGGCCTGACTTCACCCTGACCAAAGAGAAGTAGCACTCCATTATTAAGAGACTTGCTGCACCCTTTGGTTTACTCATACTGCAGCAGGACACACCTTAAAGCTCAACACCAAGTCCAGCCATGGACGTCCCTCCACGGTCACCTGAACCTCAACCCCCGTTATAAGAATTTTTCAGAGTGACCCTTCAATAAGGAAGCCTGGATTCGAAGCATCAAAGTTTAAGTTGAATTTATTATTCTTGTACAAGATGGAGCGTTTAACAGTGCAACACACAGAAGGGGTTACAGAGAAAAAGGCTCCCCGTGGGTCTTTATACACCTCCCTAGATAACCTCATAACGTCTTTCTCAGTTCCCTTTCAGCAGCAAGCAGAAGACAACTAACATCTCCCTGACCTGCCACCGACCCTCATTCTGTTCTGAACTTCTTCTATCTATTCATAAAGCAGAACCTTATCTCATCCTGCCAGCCTCAGCAAAAACGTTAGAACAGGGAAGTGCCTACGACATGTAAGAAATAGGAACATACACACACGTAGTATGATTTAAAACATTTGAACCCCAGTATAATCCTAATTTTTATAACAACCCCGCTGAACGTCTGGGATGAAGATGGAGTCCAGCTCGAGTGCATGCTGTCATTACAGCAAAAGGGAGATAATATATATGGAAGTGACATTACAAATTACAAATACGTGTTTACCTGTATATCAGTGATCAGGTTTCTCATGAGTTTATAGTCTCAGTCTCTAGTTTCAAGTCTTCTTCCGTACAACATGATGTTCATTTAGTAAATTATGGCGGCATTTGGAGTAAAATAGACGATAAAGTAGTATCATTAGCTACCATGGGCGAAGCAATGCGTATCCATGGCAGTGTATACGCTTCAATAGCCATGAACGTGTTTTTGGGTGTTGTCTAGAGTAGACTTTGACCTCTTACAGAGTGTTTTCAGTTCAGGAAAGGTAATTGTAACATTTACATCATATAAAAATGTCTGGTTCGGTTGTACTAAAACTGTAATTGTTCATTTTTTTTACAGTAAGTACATTCTTTACGTCAAAATTATCCCCAATTAAACCACAGTTAATATGAATGATGGATGGACCTGAATGATTAGCTGATAACTGCCCAGCTCGTCCAAATTTGTTCCCTTCTGGCTCTGACAGCGACCAAAATGTAATTCAAAGGTTCAAAACGGTAGCTCATGAACCGATGGGCGATATCGTGGAACTTGTTTTTGGGGCCTTACAGAGTGACCTCTTACAGAGTGTTTTCAGTTCAGGAAAGGTAATTGTAACATTTTGGTTGGATAAAAATGTCCCGTTTGTTTGTACTAAAACTGTAATTGTTAGTGTTGGTTGATAACTCCCCAACTCGTCGAAAAATGGTCACTTCTGGCTCCAAGAAAAGAAGATGGTGACGGCCAAAATGCTAAACTCAAGGGTCAGTCTATGAAGTTTTTTAAGAACGTGGTGTATGGTGACGTTTACAGACAGTCAGGTGTGTCGTTACCTCTGACAGACTGGCCGATGCTGTACAGGTGCGTGATGTCCGGGTTGGACGTGTTGATCTGGAGGAGGTACTGCTTGATCTCGCTGTTGCTGTGGTAACGAAACTCCAACGTCGAGGCGGAGGTGAGGACGAGGAAGAGGAGGAGGAGGAGGAGGAGTGATGACATCACTGCAGTACAGCCTGTGGGGTAAGAAAACAGAGAGTCGACAGGTTTAAACAGTCGACAGTATGTAATTAGTGGACCGAGTCAGTCGATGCAGAAGCTGCTCCGCTGGCAGTAAAAAAGAAGACTGATTGTCTTCATGGGGAAATGACGGCTTCTTTGATTTATGACTTCATGAGTTTATGGCCTCACTCTCTAGTTTTCAAGTCTTCTTCCACACAGCACGCCTTTCATTTAGTAAATCTGAGTCCTATTTAGAGCAAAATAGACGACATACAGGGTTTAGGGCGTGCCTACTTTGTGATTGACAAGTTGGACTGTCCACCTCGACACACCGGGCTCACCAAACTCGGCTCAAACTGTCAAACCAGGCTGTGAGTATCCTCCTAACTAGGTAGGCCGCCATTGTTTCCCACATGGTCATACTTCTGGCCATATGGCTAACCATAATGCCAAACTCGAGGCCTCAAAATGGTTTTCCAGAAACCAGTATAGGTGCCGCTACTTTATCTATCACTGTGTCCCATTTCACGTACTTCCAAACACTCAATCATGGCAAAATGCCGTGTACTGTGAGTACAAAGACGATACCGTCATAACGGTCAAAAGTTGGACACGTCTCGCCATCAGTGGTCGCCCTTTTGGCCACGTAGCTGAAGTGGACCGTCGGTACTGTGAAAATGGTGGAATACCACAATATACAGATGTAAGTTGTACGTATGTTTGATATTTGTACTTTGGCAGTCAAACGCTGGCGCTAATTCGGTTGAAATTTAGTGAAGAAGAAGAAGTGAAAAGTTCCCAACCGCGTACTTGAACTAAGACAACGCTACCCTGCTGAAATTAGCACACTACACCGGGAAGTACACAGTGTACTACATGGGAGTGTACTTACAGTAAGTTAGTAAGTATCTGAATTGAAAACAGCACATCAGCTGTTAGCTAGCTTGTTACATCTGCTAACTAATGTTAGCAAAACACTAGCTAACTAGCTAGCCAATTTACATCAATTGCTACTTAGCTAGTTAGCTGGCATTTTGCTAACATTAGCAAAACACTAGCTAACTTGCTAGCCAACTTACTTCAATTGCTACTTAGCTAGTTAGCTGGCGTTCTGCTAACATTAGCGAACTTAAGATGTGTCTATATATTTGTTGTTTTTATCTTATGCCATCTTCAAAATTAAGCTAGTATGTAGCATACCTGACTGAGGATTGCTCGACCGTGATTGGAGCACAGAGCGTAAAGGGGCGGGGCTTAGGAGGGGTGAGACTCACAGTTGAGAGGCTCTTTCTTTGTCTTTGTGGCGGGAATTTGTGACTATTTTCTGACATTTTATGCACCAGATAATTAATTGATTCATAGAGAAAATAATTATTATTTACAGCTCTATTCCACTGCGTCTGAAAGAACAATAAGATGAGACGAAAATGAAACGGAAGCTCAATAAAAAGCCATTTGTCTGCCTGGTGACGGCTGCACGCTCATGAAAAAGCAATTATCTGCTGCAGAGAGATGCTGGGAAGTGAGATCAGACTGTCAACAGCTGCGTAGAAGTGGAAGATGAGTTTTAAATTAAACCTGTCAGCCGACAGAAACCGATGAATTTAGATACGACCGTTCTGAGTTCAAATAGCACACGTGAGAGAGAGATTTGCACTTGACGAGTTTCAGCCTCCTGGCTGGCTGAGCTGCTGTTTGTTCTCGTTAATGTGAAGTCAGTTCTGTACAGGAATTTAAACTGGTTTGTAAATATGTAATTAGAATTATGTGAAGCAACTCACGGTGTGTTCAAGAACGCCGTCTGTCTCAGCGAGATGAGTAAACTAACTGGTTACTGTCTGTGGATTTAGTCTGTGGATCAGTTTACACGTGATGACTCTTAGTTTTTGTTTTTTGTGCATTTGTTTGTATTTTAGTTCAGTCAAATGAGTTGATTTCAGTTTTATTTACTGCTGGTTAGTTCAGCTTTGATTTACTGCACAAGTTTGATTTCCTTCACTACGTCTCCGACTGTTAAACTGTTGATCAGTTTGATTTATCACTCGACTGTTCTTTACTTTGTGTAGTTTATCGCCGTCTCACTAAGCTACACATCTTTTATTGCACTTTCTCCATGTTGTATCTGTGTTGGTATGTCAGTAAAATATGCTGAAGAAGAAGAAACCATTGCAACATTTCATTACTATGTTTGTTGTTTGTTATTATGTTACCTGGTTGTCTTTCTCTGAGACGTCAGAAGCCTTTTTAGCCAGTTTGTGTTAATGTAGACTTAACATATTTATCTACAGCTAAACACATTTAAATAAATATTTTACAGTGATTTATTGAAGTTTATTTTTTCAAAGATGATTTTATTCTATTTTTGTTTAGGCTACCTGATTTGTAGGACTGCACGATTATGAATGATCCTTTTTGAACCACAAAAAAACATTAAAATCACAGTGACGTGACATTAGTTAGAAGATGTGAAGGCCGTGCAGCATCGCAGCACTTCATTATATAAAATCCTTACTTTACATTTGGATGTTGCACTTGGCCATGTTGTGATTCTGATAATATTTCAACTCATTGTTCAGCCCTAAACTGTAATAACAAAAATGATCGTAAACCTTTTACAGTAGTTTTCTGTTTAAAAAAAAAAAAAAAATGTATACAAAACTCTGGAAAACTTACGGACGTTATCTGTAAATTAACAATCACACTGTTCAGTAGTTTTAAATATTATGCCATGAATATGAAATTAAAGGTATTTCTCATTTTCATACAAATGTAAGTAAAATAACAATAATAATCTGTAATTAAATATGTCGCTTATTTTTAAAGATTTTATGACCGTACTAACAATCTCAGGATTTTCAAGTACATCCTAAATAGATAATAAGTAAGGAAAAAATCTGTGAAATAACAGTGTTTCTCTGTAAAAACCTTTACTACACTTACTTTTACTTATTTAATTTTACAGTCATATGACCGCTTTTAATTTAATTTAATTTTTTACAGTGTACTTTGTTTCTTGTGAATTATATTTGAACCTTTTGTGTCAGAGTTCATGTTTTTAAGGTCCAAAGACAAAAAGCTGCTGTTGAAAACTCTTCAGCTTCTTTAAACTATAAATAATTCATAATTATACAAACAGAAACAAACTGACTGCACAGAAAAGTCCTGTGTTAAATATAAAATATAGACAAACCATGAACAATATAATATGTAGAATATTATAAATATATATTATACAAGCAAACAGCCGATGGAAAGTCCAGTTAGCTGAGACACCACAGGAATGTTTATTATAGGGACACACTGTACTTCAGCTATGGGATGAATAAGAGTCACAGAGCTTACAGGAACATTATAGAAACGTTATATGAACGTTCCTGAAGCAGCAGAGCGCCGATCGATCATCAGACAGATCAGTACCGGACCGGCGGTCACAGCTCTTACCTGTCCGCTGTCTGTCGGTCCGCCGGTTCATGTGTCTCCGCTTCAACAGCCGACCTGCTCCTGCAGAGGTGAGACAGTTTAAAGAGGAGTCTGTCTGTCTGTCTGTCTGCTTCTTTGAATGAATGTTACTTATTCACCAACGGGTCTCCCTGTCTCTCTCCGGGAGGGGCGGAGCTTAGTCAAGTGAAGTGTGTGTGTGTGTGTGTGTGTGTGTGTTGGGCGCAAACACACAGATTCAACAGGTTTATGAATGATACAGACTGATGATTCATTCAGTTCAACTAAAAGACTCATTTAATTAATCTATTTACTGTGTCTCATATTAGAATGTTTACGGTAATATTTAATCTAAAGTGGAAATTTGAATTAATTTTAAAGCAAGAATTTTGTATTTTTGTCCCACTGTGGTAAATATGTTCAGCTGTACTCGAGTATTTGTTTTGATTACATTACTTATGATCAAAAACTAGCTTCTTCTTCTTCTTCTTCTTCTTCCTCCCGGTGGTCCAAACCTCCTGTGGTGCAAACACTAACACTCCCCCGGTACTCTGAGCTCACAGCCCGGCTAACAAACTGAGCTAACATGAGCTAACAGCAGCTAACAAACTGAGCTAACAGTAGCTAACAGCAGCTAACAAACTGAGCTAACATTCGCTAACAGCAGCTAACAAACTGAGCTAACAACATCTAACAAACTGAGCTAACATTCGCTAACAGCAGCTAACAAACTGAGCTAACAGCAGCTAACAAACTGAGCTAACAACATCTAACAAACTGAGCTAACATTTGCTAACAGCAGCTAACAAACTGAGCTAACAGCAGCTAACAAACTGAGCTAACATTAGCTAACAGCAGCTACAGTTTACTTCACTGTCCATCAGGAAACTCTGTAAATCACAGAGAGTTGAGGCGGAGCAGCTGGAGGACATCAGAGGGAAAACCAGAAAACATTTTCTCCATAAAATATGATCCAGTTTCACCAAAATCAGTGAAATAGTTGGTGGTGTGTGACTTAGTGCCGTAAAGCGTTACGTACTTCTTGCAGGTGTCAGAACAGATTTGTTCAGACTACCAACGAGGGCCCATGAAGAGGTCGTTAGATTCTTTGAAGAAGTTGTATTGTCCTTGAGGAGGTTGGGGTGATCTCAAGTGGTTGTAGGAATTCTTTGGGAGGTCGCAGAGGTCTTGAAAAGGTTGTTAGATTGTTTAAAGAAGTTGTGTGGTCTTCAAAGAGGTTGTAGAAATCTTGGGGATTTAATGGGGGCCTTGAGGGGACATTGAAGAGGATAGGGTTGGTTGTAGGACTTTTTAAACACATTGGTGTGGTCCATGAAAAGGTTGTGACAGACCTTGAAGGAGTTGTAGGGGCCTGTGAGGTTGCAGAGGTCATTGAAGAGGTTGTAGGACTTCTTGGGGAGATACTTATGCGTAGAGTCCCAGCATGGTAGTACCTCCAACCGCAGCACCTAATGTTAGTTTGGATCTGAAGAACTCCTTCATCTGGTGGCTTTGAGGTGAGCACAGATCGATATAAACTCTTCAGTCTCTCATATCAAAGTGAAGTGGTGAATATAATAACATATTCTTGTGTAGAATAAGCCAAACTATCCCTTTAAAATGTATTAAAGAAGAGTCTATAGATGTATTTGGGTGTAATTTATAATCTGAATTTAAATCCTAGGCCGAATATATTCAGTAACCCGCTAACTACAGCAAACTGCAGAGTTTCAGATTTTGTTGAGGTGAAGTGAGACCGCAGAGGTGTCATCTTCTAATGAATTGATTATTCAGCGAGTCGAGGTTGCCTCATTTGAAAAACATCTCATACACAACGAGAGATCACTGTGTGAGTGTGCATCGGTTACACTGAAGGTAAATGAAATGAGAAATAATATTGGTAGACAGGGAGACAGTCAATATTTATTCATACAGGTATGAACTGCATGTAAATGTACTGAGTATGGACATTTGTATGTACCTGTGTGTCTACAGTGGGCATACGTGTTGAACTGCAATGATTAGCTGATTAAATAAAAAGGTTCCAGATGTGATGATTAGTTAGTAAATTGAATATCTTCAGATTTGTGCGTCAGACAAAACAAGGCAAACTGTGAATGCCAGACTAAATGATTAATCGAGAAAATAATCTGCAGGTTGATTGATGAAAAACTGCTAATTTATTTCAGCTCTACATACAGTATGTGCATGCAATACAGACGCTAAGCAACTCGTAGGCACAGATTTTTACCCTGAAAACAACCTTTATCTGACCCAAACTATCACTAACCTGAACACAAACAGAGCCGGTTTCCATTTTTGATTTTACGTCTTTAGAGTTTAGTTCTTCCCAGATCATCTGCTCGTAACTCTACTGGGATTTGGACGGACAGAGACTCTCTGTTGCTTCTTTAATAGGACTTAAAGCAAAGTCTGAGAGTCTGTGATGGAGGGAGGAGGTCTAACTGACACCAGTGTCATTCACAAATGAATGAGGGTTTTATGGTGAGTTGGCGCCATCTACTGTCTGTGGTACTTCAATGCTGTTTCATTTCATCATCTGTGGAAAGTTTGGAAATATTATTTCTACATATATCACATGGCGATGTCCATAATTAACTCTATAATATAACATGCTTTATTCCCAGAGGTGATATTCCAGTATTAGAGGAGGCTGACTGACTAACAACATATAAATGTGTAAATCTACTTCACTGTAGTACTTTGGTAGTGGATATAAGAATAAGTAGGGATCCTGGAGGGGGTTGTGGTAGTCTTTGAGTACAATTTATGGATAATTAATGGATACTTATAAGGGGGTCCTTTAGAATATTTTAGTCCTAGAGGAGCTTGTAGGGTCCTTGGGGAAGATTTAGTCGTCTTGAAGGGGTTTTAGGGGTCCTTGGAGAGGTTTCTAGGCATCTTGAAGAGGATGTAGGGGTCCTTTAGGAGATTGTAATGGTCATTGGAGTCATTGAAGGGTTTGTAAGGGTCTTTGAGAGTTTGTGATTTCATTGTTCGTTGAGATTGTAGGACATCATGAAGGGGTTGTGGGAGTAGTTAAGAAGATTGTTGAGGGCCTTTGGGGAGTTTGTAAGAGTTTGGATCCTGGAGGAGATTGCAGTGGACCTTCAGTAGTTTGCTGTGTTCCCTGAGGATGGTCGCAAGCTCACGGGGTGCTTGAGAAGGTTCCAGGTTTCATTCTAGCCAGAAGTCTTTTAAGAGATTCTATGGGTCCTTGAAAGGATTGTAGTGATCCTTGGGGAGGCTGTAGGGCTCCTTGAAGGGGCTATAGGAATTGTTTGAAAGGTTCACATGTTGTCAAGATGATGGTAGGCATCCTTGAGATTCTAGGGGTCCTGGCAGAGATTGCAGTGAACCTTGAGTAGTTTGCAGTGATTCCTGAGGATTGTACTTTGGTCCTTGAGGAGATTGCAATGTCATGGGGTCAATCTCAACTCATAAACCCTTACAACATTTTACTGACTGTAAGTAAAGTTTTAAACTTGAAAATGAGCGTTCACTGTCACAAAGTCACAGTTTAATGCCTGTAAGTGCAAATCTTCTGTTTATATAAAAGACATTGCACGCTCTGCATTAGTGAAAACATGTTTGGATATGAAAAGGAACATTGTGCTGAGCTGTCAAAGTTCAAGATCTTATTCTTCTCTTTCAGTTGATTCAAAGTTGTAATTAATATTCTGGCCTTCCCTCCACTCTGTGTCAGGTGTACTTTTCTGCTTTTTCAGCTTATGCTTGCATTAAAGTGAACCGACAGCATCCAAAGTGTTTTTAATCCTCCGTCTTGTACGTTGAGGTAATAATGTTGGAGTAATTGTGGCTCAGGGGGGGCCGGCCGGCTGATTGACAGCTCATTTAAACAGACACGGTAAAGGAGATGAGAGGCAAGGTTTAGAAACAGGAAGTTAATGAAGCTGTAGGGATGAGGGACAGGTACAACATCACTGATACACTCGTCTGTCTTTGTGTAATTGAAACCTCGTTTAGTAAAAGGCGGCGATGCTGATTCACCGGTTTCCTCTGAACCCAAAGACGACAGAAAAGAAAAAAATTACCTGAAAACAAAGACTGAAAGTCTTTAAACTTTAAATTAACTCTACAGAAGTCGAATATATGGAGAGTATTTGTCTCAGTTGGACTTTGGGAAGGTCGCCCAGATAGCAGACCAACACTGAATCAATTTTGATACACCAACGAAACTGGCATTGAATCAGCGTTGATCAACACAATATAAAACATTAAATGTCTAACATTGACTTTTCATCAGGTGTCACGACTGAACTACGGGCCAGAACCCAAATGCACAACTCACAGACCAAAAGTTTCAAAATAAAGTTTTTATTAACAAAATGATAAATCACTCTTGACAGAGGAAATAACTCATCAGTAATCTAAGAAACTAAAAGTCACTCGACTGAGAAAGAACAAATAAACAAACAGAAGTACACTCTTCTGAGGCTATTCTAAGATTAAATATAGAAAGAAAAATCACTCACACGAGGCTATGCTGAGAATAAGAAAACAAACAGAAAATCTCTCTTACTAGACTAAACTAGGACTCATGACACAAACAGAAAATCAAACTCAAACAAACAACTAAACCTGACAATGGCACTGGCATGGATTAAGTGCTGGTTCTCTGACACGTGGGACAAGACAAACCGGCACAGGACAAAGAGCGACACGGACTATATATACGCACAAGGTAAGAGCACAGGTGGAAAGAATCAGGGCGAGACAGGTAATCCCAAGGGCGATAAGACAGACAAAGAGAGTAAAACTAGCGACAATAGACACAGACAGGAAGTGGAGACAAAATAAAACAGGAAATCACAAGACAACATAGACACGAGACAAAAACTGAATAAATTAACTTAACAACGTTTCCTGGACATGACATCAGGTTTGCACCCTGAAATAATAAAAGTTATTCCAATGATGAAAAATAGATAGATAGACAGATAGACAGATAGATAGACAGATAGACAGACAGATAGATAGATAGATAGATAGATAGATAGATAGATAGATAGATAGATAGATAGATGACTTTATTCATCGCTGAAGTGAAAATAGGTCGTCATAGCAGTCCGGTATATTTGAATACAATAAAAATACAATAGAATAAATTCTGAGGTAGAAAAAATAAAAACACAGAATGGGACAAGGACACTTAAAAAACACAAGATAAACAGGTAGATAAGGTGCAGTGACAAGATGATGGTAATAGTACTGATGATATGATGGTAATGTTATTGTAAATAACAGTATATAATAATAGCAGAGTATATATATAGTATAAAATATAATAATAATAATAATTATTATTATTATTATTATTATCAATTCAATGTTAGTTCAACTCAAATCAGTCGCTGTTTTATCATTGAACCAACACTGAGTCAACATTAATTCAATGTTTCTCTTCGCAGCATTGAAAAAGCAAAGTAGTATCAGCATTGATTCAATGTTATCTAGCCTTGAATATTCAACCTCAACAAAAACGATGATTCTGATGGAATTTATACATTGAATCAATGTTGCCGTGATATCTGGGTCCAGGGAGTTTTCAGGAGTCATTGGAGAGGTGAAGAGTTTATAGACCTCCTTAAAGAGATGGCACAATCCAACTGACAGAAAAGTAATCTTCAGTTATCTTTTGTGCAAAACGTTTAATTTTTACAAATCCAAAAAAAATCAATGAATGGAGAAAATAATCAGCAGGTTCATTCTGGTATTAAAGTTAATTATGTTGAGCTCATACAAGCCCTCAGGCAGAAATGTCCATCGATATTTTGATACATCATCTAAGTCCTTAAAAATCAGCATAGTAGTAGTTTCATTGTTGGTGGTGGACTCATGCATGAGGGACTCACAGGAAATGATGCAGCATGTAATTGTAGCTTCATTGTCGATCGTACAGACGTATCAGAGCTGGATACATTTCCTACTGATGCCGTTTCACATTAAAAGCATCCGACTGGTGAAACACAAGCAGTTACAGGAAATGTGATACATTTATCACAGCGGTTAGCGCCGACCGCAGACTGCAATCATTCATCCAAAATGCTTCAACGGAACGACACTTCGCTCTCTGCATTTAATCTAAAACAACTTGCTCATGAAGAGTTTCATTATGAGGAGTTTTCCCAAATGTCCTTTTACATTTTGGATAATCCAACTTCAGCATAACAACACTCAACACAATTACAAATGGTATGTTGAGCTGAGAGACAGGCAGACAGACAGACAGGTTAACAGAGAGAGAAAGACCTCCACAGAAAGTTAATCTGTTTGAAATAAGACCCTCTAAGTCTCAGAGCTTTGGAGGAAATCTGAAATCCATACCATCATATTTACATAATCCACCTCATTCTCCTTTCCCTTCATGCACCTGGCCACTGACACATTATCATGATTCATCCAGCCTGTGCAGACTTTCAACTGTAGTTTCATAAGAATGCACACGGCAAAGTTCAGCTGGAGTATTGAACTACGTTTAATTAAATGTAATGTTTAATTGAACGAGTTGTAGCTTGGTGCGAGTTCAGCTGGAAGCAGAAATAAAAAACAGTTTTGGTCTCTATAGCTAATTTCCCCGTTCATGACAACTGTACTGAGGGTGAATTTTTATACAACTCACCTTTTCATAATTCTATTGTGCAAAATTAAGGGCATGGACACTTTGATTGACAGGTGGGTGTTGTTTCAGATGGCTTGTTTGAGCCCCTAGGCGTCATTCATGTCATTCCAGGTTCTACACAGTCTATGGTTTCAGCCTGTTCTGTGCCAAACTCCATTACAACTGACTCATAAACTTGGCCCAACCTGCTGCAGCTCAAAGTATAAAACATCATATGATTAGTTAAATGAAGAGATGATAAGAGGGGCAGAGTTTCTGCCACCGTCAGCGGTACCAGGACTGAAGAATGGGTATATTTTCTCGTCGAAGGAGCAGCCAGTGAAGGAGTAAAGAAGAGCTGCGGCGTCTGCGTCATAAAAGGAGACCAGGCCGTCGTCGTAATCCACAAACACTCTCACTTTCTCAGGATGAGAATTCACAGAGAGGGCGACGGGATGGTTAGAAAGTGCAAAATACTCTTTACTATTCCTCAGACGTATAGTCCAGTATCCATTCTCGGGGTTTAGCTGAATTTCTCCCTTCCTGTTGACCGACTCTTTGGCCACGCCGAGAGTCCATCCAGTCTTTCCTTTAACGTGAACGTCGTAATGAAATCTTCCACAAGAGAAACTCTGCTTTCCCAAGACGTTAATAGCAGGTTCAAATCGTTTTGAGTTGTCTGGGAGTACCTTCCATACATCAGCACAGTGTACTTGTTTGCCATCATCGGACAGGATGAGAGCAGCATGTGCTGTATCAGGATCCAGACTCACCTCCACTGCGTTCTGCTGGACTCGTTTCAGCTCCGCTTCGTGCAGCTTCCTCATTTCGTTTCTTACCGTCTCCGTCAGCCGGTCCACAGCTCTCACCAGAGCCACCCTCGTGGTTCCTTCGTATGACGTCGGACAAATGCTGACCTGTGTCCAGTCTTTGGTGAGCAGGGCGGCGTTCAGGAATGGGAAGCTCTGAAGAAAATGGAGGTGGTCTTTGGAGTGCGAGAGCTTCTCCACCTCAGCCTGTACCCTCATCAGCTCAGAGGTTTCCTTCTCAAGCTCCAGGATGAAACCTTTGGATTGTTTTTCCGTCGTCTTCTGCTTCTCTTGAATCGCCCAAACGAGCTCCGCCCGGGCTCTTTCCAAAGACTGTATGAGAGCGGTGAAGACCTGAACACCGTCAACCATCTCTCGTTCTGCAGCGTCCTTGCTGAGCTTCATCGAATGTTTGATCTCCTGATTTTTCAGCTGTCTCTCGAGGATCTTCTGCTGAATTCTAGCCTCCGTTTTCCTCAGCTCCATCTTCTTCACTGCATATTCGTCCTTCAGGGGCACGACGTGGTGAAACCTGTG
This sequence comes from Sciaenops ocellatus, assembly GCA_033000465.1. Lineage (NCBI taxonomy): Eukaryota > Metazoa > Chordata > Actinopteri > Sciaenidae > Sciaenops > Sciaenops ocellatus. Next base: position 20,142,412 of record CP136889.1, read on the forward strand.
ACTCGAGTCGGCGCAGGACTGACATATGGACATTTGTTCGTTCTTGCAGTAGAGCTCCAGAGGTTTGCCGTGCTGAGTACACATGCTGCCGGCCACATTCTCTACAGGATCAAACAGCTGTTCAGTTTCCAGGTTGGACACTGTTTGATGAAGCTTCAGGTTAAATGCAAAGTAGATGGTCGGACACGCCAGGCCTAATACGAACAACAGGTAGAACTTCAGTTTAGTTCTGGGAACGTCATGGGAAATGTTTCCAGGTTTGGCAACGCGTTGCTCCGAGCTCTTGATGACTTTCTTTCCAGTTGACTGTCTGAACTGAACAGCCATCTCAGATATGAACGTGTTGACCCCGAGCTTGTGCTTTCTGTCAACACGCTCTTTACACATGGGGCAGCAGCGCTGCTGGGAACTAAAATTCAAATGCTGCGTGATGCAGTTCCTGCAGAAATTGTGTCCACACGGTAACGTGACGGGATCAGTGAACACATCCAGACAGATGCAGCACAAAAGCTGCTCTTCAGTCAGCAGATAGCTGGCAGCCGACATGTTGATGTTCTGCAGACAAAAGGGTCGACATACCAGTGTCATTACACAGCTCAGTGTGTGAAAGGAAGTTTTAGAATGATCGTCTATTTAAAACTTTAAATTATTAGAATAATAAAAGTCAAAGTGTACTTACCTGTGTGCGCTGAAGACTCTGATGAAAACTGGTCTGGTCTGCGACTCTGCTGGAGTGGAAAGTAAAACGACCTCCTTAAGTCAGGTTGCTATTGGCAAACATACAAAAGCATGACTGCGTCCAATGTTGTTGTTTTTTTTAATCCATCAGTGACTGACTGCTGGCATAATAAACAGACTGTGACTGTTTGATAGATTTCCCCGTACTGTCTATTCTTGTCATTTTTTTGTGGCTACATGCGTGGCTGTGCAACCGGTCCAACCAGTCAAGTCTTTACAACCTGACTGAAATATATGTTAATTTATAGTCAGACCGTTGTGGTTGGATGCCAGCAGAAGACTTCATTTTCATCCCACCCTGAGCCTGGAATGTAAACCAATGTTATATCTGATTTTTGTGTTACCAACTTAGACGCCTCACGACCTCATTTGTTCTTGATAATCACGTGTGCTTCATTAAAGCATCATTACATAGAAATTAGTGCGTTTGCCTCTTTGGCATGTCCTTCCAGCGGAGGAAACATGATATAAATATTTTAGCATAATCTTGACTAAAACAACCCGATTTCATGCAGGTACACTTGAATATCTGCTATTCCTCAATCACATGCATGTGTTTGAGGCCACGCCCCCTCTACCTGCACAGGTGATTTCTGTACCTGGACCACACTTTAGAGCCCAGAGCACACAGAGACTATTGAAGACACACATTTGAGCTCATAGACTACATAATATTGTTCAGTAAAATAATTCAAACTTGATAAAGTTTATATTTGTTTAGTTATAGTATTATTATAAGTAGTATTATTAAGTATTATTTTTCATGTCCGCTTATGACTAAACAAAATGTTGATATGAAATGGTGCGATGCCACACGGTTAAATGACTCTTTTTGTCAATGGAGTCTGGTGGCTTTGAACCCAGAGATAACAAAAAAGGATCTACTGTCTCACACAGAGGTCACTTTCTGTCATAGATGGTGCACAGTTGCCCGTAAGGATTGCAACAGTTGCCAGCAGCACAATACTGGCACGACGACGATTGATCACATAGACACACTAACATAGGTCTAAGATTTAAAACTCCTTTTACAGGCTTTCAGTTGGATAAATTAAACATTGTCTGTCCTGACAGCACCTTCGTGACGGAAGACATGTTGATGTTCTGCAGACAAAAGACGAGGGTCGACATACCAGTGTCATTACACAGCTCAGTGTGTGAAAGGAAGTTTTAGAATGATCGTCTATTTAATGATTGTCTATTTAAAACTTTAAATTATTAGAATAACAAAAGTCAAAGTGTACTTACCTGTGTGCGCTGAAGACTCTGATGAAAACTGGTCTGGTCTGCGACTCTGCTGGAGTGGAAAGTAAAACGACCTCCTTAAGTCAGGTTGCTATTGGCAAACATACAAAAGCATGACTGCGTCCAATGTTGTTGTTGTTTTTAATCCATAAGTGACTGACTGCTGGCAGAATAAACAGACTGTGACTGTTTGATAGATTTCCCCGTACTGTCTATTTGTGTCATTTTTTTGTGGCTACATGCGTGGCTGTGCAACCGGTCCAACCAGTCAAGTCTTTACAACCTGACTGAAATATATGTTAATTTGTAGTCAGACCGTTGTGGTTGGATGCCAGCAGAAGATTTCATTTTCATCCCACCCTGAGCCTGGAATGTAAACCAATGTTATCTGATTTTTGTGTTACCAACTTAGACGCCTCACGACCTCATTTGTTCTTGATAATCACGTGTGCTTCATTAAAGCATCATTACATAGAAATTAGTGCGTTTGCCTCTTTGGCGTGTCCTTCCAGCGGTGTTTGAGGCCACGCCCCCTACCTGCACAGGTGATTTCTGTACCTGGACCACACTTTAGAGCCCAGAGCACACAGAGACTATTGAAGACACACATTTGAGCTCGTAGACTACATAATCTTGTTCAGTAAAATAATTCAAACTTGATAAAGTTTATATTTGTTTAGTTATAGTATTATTATAAGTAGTATTATTAAGTATTATTTTGCATGTCCGCTTATGACTAAACAAAATGTTGATATGAAATGGTGCGATGCCACACGGTTAAATGACTCTTTTTGTCAATGGAGTCTGGTGGCTTTGAACCCAGAGATAACAAAAAAGGATCTACTGTCTCACACAGAGGTCACTTTCTGTCATAGATGGTGCACAGTTGCCCGTAAGGATTGCAACAGTTGCCAGCAGCACAATACTGGCACGACGACGATTGATCACATAGACACACTAACATAGGTCTAAGATTTAAAACTCCTTTTACAGGCTTTCAGTTGGATAAATTAAACATTGTCTGTCCTGACAGCACCTTCGTGACGGAAGACATGTTGATGTTCTGCAAACAAAAGACGAGGGTCGACATACCAGTGTCATTACACAGCTCAGTGTGTGAAAGGAAGTTTTAGAATGATCGTCTATTTAATGATTGTCTATTTAAAACTTTAAATTATTAGAATAATAAAAGTCAAGGTGTACTTACCTGTGTGCGCTGAAGACTCTGATGAAAACTGGTCTGGTCTGCGGCTCTGCTGGAGTGGAAAGTAAAACGCCCGCCTTAAGTCAGGTTGCTATTGGCAAACATACAAAAGCATGACATGCATGTGATTGAGGCCATGCCCCCTACCTGCACAGCTGATTATTATTAAGTATTATTTTGCATGTCTGCTTATGACAAAACAAAATGTTTATATTTATGTTTGGATATGATAGTTTGTTTAAATTACCCCCAATTTACAGTTAATTACCATAAATTCCCATGGATTTTCTGATTTGGAATATTTCCAAAACTCCCCAGCTTAATTTCCCATGTAAAGTTTCCAGAAATTTACCAGAAACTTTCTTCTTCTTTAATTCTGATAATGCTGTAATAATTATGGATAATCTAAGAGACACAGACACACTGCAGAGACACAGCTAACCACACATTCCACCACACACCCAGCTGTCACGCAGCCCGTCAGTAGGACAGGTTGACAGTTTTCTGTCAGCAGTCAGCGGTTTTCTCTGCAGCTCTTCACATTAATGTTGCATGAAGCCAAAGTCTGTTTAAGCAGATTTACACAGTCTCTCTCCTCTGATGGTGAGTGGCGTTTTTGCAGCTACCAGCAGCTTCAGCCTTCAGTCTTTCCTGCTCGGATCTGTTTTTTCTGCCGTGCACTCTTGTGTTGTTTGGTTTGTACTGAACTCAGTTCAGCCGGAGTGATGCCTGCATAAACTTTCTTCACTGTTTTCAGTGCTCGATTTAAATGAGCGGAAAAATGACTCTGTGACAGACTTACTGCCACCGGGGTTCTCTCAGCATAAATACTCTCAGACTGCTGCCCGTTTATCAGGGATCTTTATTTGTTAGGCCGACACGCCACAAACTTCACACTCAATACAGACGTTCGCAGGCCTCTTCTCCGTCTCGTGCCGTCTGCTGTGTGTGTGTCTTCCAGTCTCACTCTGCTCCCCCGCCCGATCCAGCACTGAGAAATGGGAGCGTGATTAGTTAAGAATGTGCAGGTGTGCTAATCATCTCACCTGGCGCTGCTCTCCTGAGTCCTCGCCACACCTCACCCCTGCAGCTGATGCACCACGCCCCCTCCACAAAATCTAAGTTTGTTTTTGGAAAGAGATGTCAGTAATGACGTGGTTCAACATGCCTCATGTAGAGAAGTGAATACATTCTTATGAACATTGCTGCTGGAAATGAATGTATGGTGAATGTTGTTTGTCTTTCTGAACTTTGGTACAGGTCAGAATAACTCTAAACAACTATTGGTCAGATTTACACGGAAACTTTCTGATCACACTGATGGTTCCCAGAGGATAAACCCTGATTTTAATGACCCCACGATCTTTCCTCTAGTGACAATGTTGCAGTCAAGACCATCTAAACAAAGACCACATCACCAGAGTGTATCAAGGCAGAGACGAGGTCGAGACTTTTGTGGGTTGAGATTAAGTCAAGACCAAGACTGAGGCGGTGTAAGATCGAGTGAAGACCAAGACCAGACGGTAATTTTGTGCACATTTTTTTTGACAGATTTTATGAGACCTTTTTTGGTGATATTCCCACAGTTGTGGTCTTGACCGGTCTTGAGATAAAATCCTGAGTCCTCTTTGTCCGAAACCGAAAATGTGGTCTATTCTGAGACCTTCAAAAAGTGTTCCCATCTTAAGAACATCCTGACTAACTTATAAAATGTTTAACTTATTACTCAGTCTACCACGGGGCCAGGATAAGGCTGCAGACTGGTAAAAACTTTTCTCTTCTTAGCTTCCTCTGTAAACGTCCTCTTCACTCTCTTCTCCTCTGCCATTATGTCCATAGAGGCTGCTGAGCCCGGTTACATTGCCCAGCTCCTGTTCTGGCACGACACTGGCTCTGCTCCCCATCAGCATTCCTGAAAACCTCCTCTTCTTCCCGCCCGTGGTACAAACACTAACACTCCCCCGGCGCTCTGAGCTCACAGTCGCAGTAGTCCTCAGACACCACCTCAAACTGAGCTAACATGAGCTAACAGCAGCTACAGCTGGCAGCAGTTTACTTCACTGTCCATCAGGAAACTCTGTAAATCACAGAGAGCCGAGGCGTTGAGGCATTTTAAATGTCTTTTTGAGGTAACTTATCTCTGTTCCTTTGAAAATAATGCACAGAACTCACATTTGTAGATATGTGGGTGTTTTTTTTTGAAGAGTTGCTGCTCTTGAGAGGAGTATGATGTGTAAGCCTGCATTGATGCAGACTGTGTTGGAGAGCTGCATAACGCGCCTCCACTTAAGGCTAGTTGGTTTGGAGAGACACTTAATGCGGCGGCCTCCACATGAATGTGCAAAGGAGAGAGAGGATCGTGGGAGGTTTTAGTGGCTGGTTTGGAACTGTGCCAGACATTTTGACTTGTCATAGCAGGAGAAGGTGTTACTACTAACATTAATGATGATTCAGTCCAATCAAAGTGTCCCAGTAAGCCAATTCAGCGTGAAAGTGAGTCAGCAGGTACAATGCTCGGACACAGAAAGTGCTGCAGCTACATGAGATCCATTAATTTTGTTATTCCCACCTGTGAACTGTCCTCCAGTCTGTAAGGGCACCACCAGAGGGCACTCAAGCTACACACAGGCCAGATCCAGTGAGGGAAAACTCATTTAAAACATTAGAAACTAGATTATCACCATAAATGAATCGTTACGTCTGCTGACAGACGTCCTCAGAAACCAAACCTAAAAATACAAACCTCATAATTATGCCACTTAATGTCAAACGATCAGTGTGAGACACACGCCCACCAACGAACTAAAGGTGAGGACATGCAGGGACAAGGGAGGACACCTCACTCTGCTGTTCATGGGTGATAATTATGAAGTGTTGCAGCCCTGTTTAATAAAGTCTCTACAAGGTGGTAATGAAACTCTTTAATATTTACTCAAGTACTACAGTTTTGTGGTACTTTGTGTGTGACATTGTCCTCTTTGACTCTTTTTACTCAACTTTTAACCAAAAAACATACGAAGAGTTTATAAAATATGTTTTGTTCTAAGTTAAACTACTCCATGATTCCAATCATGTCAATGTATAAAAAGAATATAAAAAAGAATTGTAAACTAATGAAAAAAAACTAAAATTTTACAGTATTTTTCTGTTTTTTTTATTGTATACAAACCTATGTAATGTTACGGACATTATCTGTAAATTAACAACCAAAATACGATGAACATAACCAAGTATTATACCAATGGTGACAAATTACAGTTATTTATCACTTTTGTGCAGAAAAATTACTGAATTATTTTTTACAGTATTTCACCGCATTCTTAAAATTACATCTAAATTAATGTAAAATGACAATAATTGTCTGTAATCAAATATGTGGCTCATTATATAAACCGTCGGGGAGGTGGAGCGTGAGCGCGTGCGATAGGACCGGAAAGATGGTGAACTATGCCTGGGCAGGGCGAAGCCAGAGGAAACTCTGGTGGAGGCCTGTAGCGGTCCTGACGTGCAAATCGGTCGTCCGACCTGGGTATAGGGGCGGAAGACTAATCGAACCATCTAGTAGCTGGTTCCCTCCGAAGTTTCCCTCAGGACAGCTGGCGCTCAGAGTCTCGCAGTTTTATCTGGTCCACAGAATGACGTTATTGTCATTTATTGGAGGTGATTGGTCATTATAATACAGATAAAATTTGTAAAATAACAGCATTTGACTACAAAAATATTAGTATCATCACTTTTTTGAAGGTGTTTGATCGTAATAATTACGTCAAAATCTGCAAAATAACAGTGTTTCTCCTCAAAAATGTATAATGTATTTATTATATTTAACTTCAGTTTAATATTTTTGGTTTGTTTATGTTACAGTGTACTTTAAATTGATCTGAATACTACTTTTTGTCTTCTACTGTGGTACTTTGTAATCCTTTGAAGTGCTCTGTAGTACTTTTTTGTAGTTTGTTACGCTGTCCTGTATTTCACAGAGAGAGAGAGAGAGAGAGAGAGAGAGAGATGTTCAGAGCAAATTGGCTGTTTCCTCGAGAGAAGTAAAGAAAACACTTGAAGATGACAGATGCTGTGTGTGTGTGTTGTGTAATAATTATATCAGCAGCCAGAGTTGATGGATGATTAAGGTTTCTCTCTGCAGCCTGAGGTGCCCATTAATCTGACATCACCACTGTATATGTGTGTGTGTGTGTGTGTGTGTCAGTTTGAGTCTGTATGTAGCAATTATTGTCGTATCATAACTGTCTGTCTGTGTGTCTGTACAGCTCAAGGAAGCAGATATGAAACCAGCTTCACTGCAGCAGCAGAACAGTATTTGGGTTAGAGATCAAAGTGAAGAGAACAAAACCACGTATCAGCTACAAAAGGTATAAAAGATACAAAGAGAATATACAGAGAACATACAGTATGCTACGACAGAGTTTTAGGAAAAGGAAAGTCTACAGACACTGCCTCAAAACACATGGACTCATTTCAGTATCATAAAATCTATGATGTTTATTGATAAAACCGAAACTTCAAGTTCAAAGTCCAAAAGAACTTTATTATTAACTAACTTTAAACGATACAAGTGAGCGCTTGTTGTCTGCTTTGCCTTCACCGTGTGGTCCAACTCATCCCAAACCACCTCAGCAGGTCAAGTAGTCTTCACATAGCCTGATGTGTGTTTGAGGTCATCGTCCTGCTGAAGAACCAACGATGGACTCACTAAGCTCAAACTAGATGGGATGGTACTGTATGTTGCTGCTTGCATGAATGCTATGGTAGCCATGCTGGTGTTCTTCTTCTTCTTCTTGGTCTCCTTCAGTTGTGGTTTCTTTGCAGTAATTCAGACCATGAAGGTGTGATTCACACAGTTTTCTCTCAGCAGTTGATGTTGAGATGTGTCTGCTTCTTGAACACTAATCTTTAATCTGAAGTGCTGTTAATTGTTGATTTCTGAGGCTGCAAACTGCAGCAGAGCTTTCTCTTGGTCTTCCTTTCTTGGGCCGATACTAGAAGAACCAGCTTCATTGTAGCGTTTGACAGTTTTTGACTGAGCAGATGTGTCGTTTACAAAATGATCTACTGATTCATGGAGAAAATAATCAGCAGACCAATCTACAATGAAAATAATCATGACTTGCAGTCTTATACAAAATAGTTCCACCAACTCCGACAGTAAAATCTTGCTTTTACATGAATGCATGAGTCATAATATTCAAATGAGACACATATATATAGTAGAACAGCCACAGGGGACATTTTACTGCATTGAGTACTTTTAATACTTAAAGTACATACTGTACAATAAGATCTTCAGTGCAGGACTTGTAACAGAGTATTTTCACTGTGTTGTTAGTATTTGTACTGAAGCTAAGGATCTGAACACTTCCTCCAACACAACACAGTCTATTGATTTACTACTGTATGAATAATCTCAGAGAGGGCATCATGTGGTGGTGGGATGGAGTATTCGGGGAGGTGGCTGAATGGGAAGGACTAAATGTCACCGGAGCGTCATGCAGACAGGCCCGACAATGGCAGGATGAATGCATGTAGGAAGATGCGCTCTTTACAGAAATGTTCTTTGCACCCAACATGTCTTCGAGGTGGATGTAATACTCTACTCAACAAACAGTAATACACCCCTGGCCTCTCTGGCCTCTCTGTAATTCCCCACCAGGTGGTTTATGTCATGTTATTTCGTAGAATGAGCGCTGAGGACTTCCCTCAGAGATTACTGAAGGACTTTGACTTGTGTTTTCCTGTCAAAGCTTTTATAGACACACAGTAAAACTCTGCCAGGACTGATATAAGAAGTTGGAGGAAAGAGAAGAAAGAGACGTCTGTCTTGTCTCTCTCTTATGGGATACCCAATCTAGAATGTAACCTTCATTTTAAAGCAGCTGTTACATAAATGTAACAAAATTTTATTTTATTTTCGTCAAGACAAACCTGCTGGGATGGCATTCTTTGGAGTGACTTGAGTAAGTCATTTTCTGTGTCTCTTGACTTAAAATATCATTATGTTTTTTCTTACTAGTGTTAACTGCACTATTTTGGCAGTTATGCATCTTAGTCTGTGAACCGATCAGTGTTTGTTGGTGTTAAATTATGTAATGGCTACGAATAATCCTGGTGCTGACTGGCTGTTGATCCAAACTTAGTGGAAAACAGTTTATTTTCCATGGTGACCTCATGTTACACCGCTTTCCACAACTAAAACAAAAAACACGCTTTTAATACCTCAACAGAAAAGTAATAATGACTTTTAAACTGATGATAAAGAAACAACGCTGAGTTTTACACTATGTTAATAGTTAACTGTCTAACACACTCTGACCCATTTATTACTGTACATATATAATATAGAACTTACCTTTAAGTAGCTTTAAGGTTATTAAGTAGCTCTATGATAACTCATTCATAGTTTTGAGTCAAAAAATCAAACCTTTTTGTTTGGCGACCAGGTGACGTAGTGAAACCTGATAATTAGTCTACACTAATGTCATGAATAAGATGTTCTAGCACGAGCAAGAATGCTCTGCAATAATGTGAAACAGATGTCATAAAACTCTTTACTGATGTGAGATAATTCTGACACAGACATTGGACGTAAACCATAAAAGTCTCATCAAAACACGTCATCAGCGTCTCTGAAATGTCTTCCAGAAAAACACCTGGTCACTCCCAGACCAAACGAAGGAATGTAACCCTGTCTCCAAAAAAGATTATCATTATTATCATAATTCCTACCTGGATAATGGCAGGACTCACGCACAGTGAGTGAGCCAATGATTAACTTTTATACAGAAGCTTTACCGTAATATGTTTTATCATATGATGACTCTAATGTTAATTGCTTACGGGTCAGAAGATAATGACTCTTTTACAGTATATGAGAAGTGGTGAGTGTTGATGACGACTTCTGTTGGTCATTTTACACATTTCACTCCTCCTCTATGCTTCACAGTGGGAACCACACATGTAGATATCATCGGTTCATCTTCTCGGTCGCAACTAAAAATATAAAGTTTGGACTCAGTCCAAAGTACAGGGACAGAAAAAGTTGATTTTTGTTGGTATTTTCCCAAAAAGGTGCAAGCTGAAGTTCCTGTTGTAAAGGACTTGGAATAAGAAATGATTGTGGGCATTTGAGACCAGCACACTTAAAGCCAACACCCATAGAGCTCACATCACACAGGTAAATACTGGTGACATATCAGCATGAATGCATGAATGTCTTTTCTACTGAGAATTTTATCTGATCTTACAGGGAGCAGAGATGGTGATGGTTGAAGAGCTGCTTGCTGAAACACTGGAAAATTTGGGATATAGGGAGCTAAAACTCTTCAAGTGGAAACTGCAGGTCGGAGATGGCTTTACCCCAATCAGAAGGGCCCGGCTAGATGGGGCAGACTTGCTGGACACAGTAAATGTAATGGTGCAGACATACAACCAACAGGCTGTGGAGGTGGCCCAGAAGGTTTTAAGCAAGATGGGGAGGTTAGATCTGGTGGAGCACTTGTCAAAAAGAAGCTCAGAACCACAAGGTAAGCCCTGAACTGTGAAAGGCAGCATGGTGCCCTAAAAGGCCACATCTTTTTGGAAGTCTCATGTATGTGGTTACAAACCATTGAATATACTATGAGGAACATCTGGCAGCTACAAGCTATAAATGTAGTTTAGGTGACTGTTTCCTTGAAAACTAAGAGCCAAAAATGGCACTGACTGCTTGTATTGATGCAAAATATGTATTTGCTCTTCTCCTGACTGTTTTTTGTAAGAGTTTGACTATGTTATGTAGTTTGTTGATCTGATAGATGATGATAGAAAGATGAGTCATCCAACAATGACTTCCTAGATGGTTGTCGGTAGTCGTCAGATTAAGAAACGTTGGGTTGGGGTTCAAATTTTTAGGACACTGCTCTGCAGAAATGAGTTGGCAAGGTGTTTTTTTGTTCACTTTGCTATGGATGCCATTTCTTCCTCACAGGTAACGAGATTCCAGCGCCAGAGCCTCCAGAACAGATCATACTGTACCAACGCACACTCCAATCGTACCTCCAGAACAGGTTTAGATGTGCTCAAGAGGGCATGACGGACAGGACGGATGAGCAGTGTCTGAGTGACATCTTCACGGAGCTGTTCATCACAGCCGGGGGGGAAACACACATCTACGAGCAACATGAGGTCGTGCAGATTGGGATGATAAAGGGAAGGGTAGCAGAGACGGAGAAACCGATTCAACCGAGTGACATATTCAAAAGCCCTACTGGAAAACAGAAACCCATAAGAACGGTGCTGACAACTGGAGTTGCGGGAATTGGCAAAACAATCCTTGTAAATAAGTTTGTGCTGGACTGGGCTGAGCAGAGAACGAATCAAGATGTGCACCTGATATTCCCCTTCACTTTCCGTGAACTGAATTTACTGAAGGCAGAAAAGTTTCGTTTGACAGAGCTGATCCACACATGTATCTGGGAAACCAAAGACATGACGGATGAGGAGCTTCAAGACATTTTCACCAAACTGCAGGCATCAGGAAACCGCGATTTTGACAAGAGTGAATTTAAACTTCTGTTTGTGTTGGACGGACTGGATGAAAGTCGTCTTCAGCTGCACTTAACTCCAAGTGAAAAGCCGCCGGCTGCCTTCGACGTGACAAAGTCAACCACGGTGGATGTGCTGCTGACTGCCCTCATCAACGGGACACTGCTTCCCTCTTCTCGCGTCTGGATAACCTCGCGGCCTGCAGCGGCCAACCAGATCCCTCGAGACTTTGTCAACAGCATAACAGAAGTGAGGGGGTTCACTGATTCACAGAGGGTGGAGTACTTCCGGAAGAGATTCCCGGATGACAATGAAGCCAGCAGAATCATCCCCCACATCAAGGCATCGCGAAGCCTCTTCATCATGTGCCACATCCCAGTTTTCTGCTGGATCACTGCTTCAGTTCTGAAGAATGTTTTAAAGAACAGAAGACAGGCAGAGCTGCCCAAAACCCTGACAGAGATGTACACAGAATTCCTGCTGTTTCACATCGCCCAGACAGAAGAGAAATGTGGCATAAAAAAGAGCATTGAGTACATCCAGTCGTTAGCTAAACTAGCTTTTCACCAGCTGATGAAAGGCAACCAGATCTTCTATAAGAGAGACCTGAAAGACAGTGGCATTAACCTTCGCGAAGCCTCCCTGTACTGCGGAGTTTTCACGCAGGTCTTCAACGAGGTGCCTAGGTGGAAGAGGGACAACGATAAGGGCGAGATGTTCAGCTTTGTCCACCTGAGCCTTCAGGAGTATCTGGCTGCCCTTCACGTGGTTATGTCACTCATTAACGACAACAAGAATATCCTGTCTGAGCCAAAGCTAACACTGGAATGTTTGTTGACACTTTGCAAGAGAAAATCTCTCACAGAAGTCCACGAGATTGCACTTGAAAAGGCCTTACAGAGTCCAAATGGGCACCTGGACTTGTTCCTACGATTCCTCTTGGGCCTTTCCCTGCAGACCAATCAGGATCTCCTTAAGCGTCTGTTAAAGGTGACAAAGGGGTTCTCTGAGGACAACCACACAATAATCAGGTTCATCAAGAAAAAGATCAAGGAGAACACGTCTCCAGAGAGAAGCCTCAATCTGTTCTACTGTCTGAATGAGCTGAAAGATGATTCTCTCGTGGAAGAGATCCAACAGTACCTGAATTCAGGGAGTCTCTCCACAGACAAGCTCTCTCCTGCTCATTGGTCAGCTCTGGTCTTCATCTTACTGTCATCAGAAGAAACGCTGGAGGTGTTTGACCTCAGGAAATACTCTGCATCCGAGGAGGGTCTACTGAGGCTGCTGCCAGTGGTCAAGGCCTCCAACAAAGTGCTGTATGTGCACAGAAAACGACACACCTTAACTGTATCAAATACAGATACGTTTACTCGTTTATATTCTGTTTTAATTATTTCTCAGGCTGAGTAACTGTAATCTGACAGAGGACATCTGTGAAGCTCTGGCCTCTGTTCTCAAATCTCAGTCTTCGAAAGTGAGAGAGCTGGACCTGAGCGACAACGACCTGCACGATTCAGGGGTGGAGCTGCTGTCTGCTGGGCTGGAGGATCCACATTGTGCCTTACAAACTCTCAGGTAAGGATGCATTAATTAGTTCATCTGATGAGCAACACTGTTTAACACGATGGTGTTTACATCAAGCGTCATTTGAAAACTTCGATAGACGCTTCAAATGTAAACAGGACACGACAAATATGACGCTCGGCACAGCTATGAATGGTCAGAATGGCCGCTATGGTCATTTTAGTAGTTACAGAATTTGGGTAGTTCCAGTGATAAACAACTCAATTGCAGACATGGACCTCTGGGAACCAGCTTGTTTCGAAAGCCCCAAATTGGGACTGCTCCTCAGGACATGATGGCAGTTTTTCATTGCATAGCATTGAAATATAGGTGAAAGTTCTTGGGAGGACTAGGGCACTCGGGGGAAGATCATGCCCCTTCTGCCGCATAGTAATTCCTTACGCTTTAGTTTTGGTGCCTGTGCGATTTCTACATTTGCATCCCGGTCTACCTCAGCTCCCAGACAGGAATTCCCAGTTGGGTTGGGAATCCACTGTTGCAATTATATTAGGATATGAGGCATCAGATGTGAGAATAAAGGGTTCAAACTTGACTCAAGGCGATCGTCTCAGTCGTCGAGTCGCTCTGTCAGCTGCCAGACTAAAGTGGATGCTGGCGTTTGTCCTGATAGATCCAACAAGCTATGTCAGGACAGAACGGGCAATACACTGCAATTCAGAACACACAGTAAACCAGTAAGCTATATATGTTTGTGTGTATGTGTGCAGGCTGTCAGGCTGCATGGTAACAAAGGAAGGCTGTACCTCTTTGGCCTCAGCTCTGGAGTCCAACCCTTCCCACCTGAGAGAGCTCGACCTGAGCTACAATCATCCGGGAGACTCAGGAGTGAAGCTGCTGACCGCTGGACTCAACAATCCACAATGGGAGCTGAAAAAACTCAAGTATGAACTGACAAAGACAAACAATTAATCTGTCACATGGATAAAAACTGCTGGGTCATGTTAAATAGAGATTTAAATGAATGGAAATGGCCCCATTGAAAAGGTAATGATGGCTAATTTTGACTTTGTTCCTTCCTTTAGCCTCGAGTACAGCGGAGAGCAAAGACTGAAACATGGCCTGAAGAAATGTAAGTTCAATCTGAGTGTGAGAATAGGACACCACGCATTCAGTTATTCTATAGCACATAACCAAAATACTGTGAACACTTGGCAAAAAGCTCATTAACAATTCAATTCAAAGCTACAGCATATATCTGCTATAATAACGGACTGTCAGTCAGAAATTTGACATGTGAGCACTAACCTTTTAAAACAGCACGAGATGACAGAGATCCTAATTGGCCAAGTCCTCTGGACCCAAAGAGCAGCAATGTCAGTCAAAGTAATACATGTCTACTAAAGGATCAAACACTACCCGTAACCCTACAAGACCAGACGTGTATTCAGACAGGAAACGGACAGTGGATTGATGGAAGTATTGGACAAATCAAAAATGAATGATTACCTGGCAAAAAGACATATAGTACAACTGGAAGTCCTCGCCAACGACTAAACGTCAGGCCCAGATTTACTCTTTATCTCAGATCTAGAGGCTGCTGAGGGTGGTTACATTGTCTGCTTGCCCAGCTCCTGTTCTGGCACGACACTGGCTCCGCTCCCCGTCAGCATTCCACTCTGTAAATCACAGAGAGCCTTTAAATAGTAACATTGCGTGTGTTAAATGATAAACTGTGGCTGTTTTGTCCATCAGATGTCTGTGAACTCGCACTGGATGAAAACACAGCACACGAACACCTCAAACTGTCAACTGACGACTGCATGAAGGTGACGGCCGTAAAAGAGGCGCAGCCACGCCATGATCACCCAGAGAGGTTCAACTACTGGCTCCAGGTGCTGTGTAGCAACGGTCTGACCGGTCGCTGTTACTGGGAGGTCGAGTGGGAAGGCAGGGTTTATGTAGCGGTGACATACAAGGGGATCAGACGGAGAGGAGAGGGAGCCGACGGCTGCCTCGGAGTGAACGACCACTCCTGGATGCTGCTCTGCGATGATGATGGATACACTGTCCGACATGACGACAGAGCTACGCCCATTCATCTCCCATCATCTCCTGCATCCAGCAGACTGGCAGTGTTCCTGGACTTTCCTGCTGGCACTCTGTCCTTCTACAAACTGACCTCTGATGCTCTGGTTCTCCTCCACACCTTCCAGTCCACATTCACTGAGCCTCTTTACCCCGCGTTTGGGTTTGGGTTTGGGTCTGGAGTTGATTGCTTTGGCTCGTCTGTGTCCATATGTGAAGTGGAGGATGACATGGTCTCCTCCAGCTGTTGACTGTTGAGTTTGCTCTGTTGAAACTCCAGTAAACATGATGTGTATTTCCGGTTATTAATGTCAACTTAAACTACCTACAATATGAATGCTCAGTATGTTGCACACAGTGAAAATGGCGTTGGCGTCCATGATTTCCAAAAACAATCTGTGGACTCGTCTGCACACTTTCGGTCAGTTTATCTCGGATGAGCTCGGGTTCAGAGAAGTTGGCTGTGTTTTTTGGATGTTGCTGATATCTGTCTCTCTCTTTAGGAAGTCTTAACTTGCATTTGTAGCATTGCACAGTGTTCCTGAGCCCATGCAGTAATATTATTTTTCATGCTGCCTGATGGGTCGAAGGTCACGGACATTCATTGCTGCAGAGATTTCTCTGGATTCTCCATTGGACTGTTTGCAGTTTGTTGTTGTAGTTGTGAACTTTGCCCATCTTTCACCTGTTACCAATGAACCTGTGGAATGATCCAAACAGGCGTTTTTAGGCATCCAATTCACAATTATTGTGTATTTACAAAAAAAGAACAATAAAGTTGATCAGTTTGAACATTAAATATCGTGTACAAAAATTATTTGCAAATCATTGCATTGTGTTTTTATAACCATTTTAGACAGCATCTCGACCACCGGGAAAAAGGAGAGGAGGTTTAAGGGAATACTGACAGGGAGCGGAGCTGGTGTTGTGCCAGAACAGGAGCTGGGAAAGCGAGCAATGTGACAGGGCTCAGCAGCTTCTATGGACATAATGGCAGAGGAGAAGAGAGCGAAGAGGACGTTGACGGAGGAAGCTAAGAAGAGAAAAGGAGAGAGTGAGCGAGCAAGAAGCCGCCGGACAAGAGTAAATCTGGGACTGACTTTTAGTGGTTGGTGAGAGCTTGGTGAAATAAAAGGCTGAAAGACAGACGCCGAGCTGGGCTGACTGCTGTTGGACTAGTCAGTAATATTAGCAAAGTTGTCGACTCGCTAAGTAATGTAATCAGAAGAAATACTCGAGTACAGCTGAACATAGTTACCACAGTGGGATTACACTCTGAAACTGGAGGCGCTAAATTGCAAAAACACCAACATCTATTGCTTTAATATATTCTTGAACAGATATACTTTGACGTTTTAAACTGAGCCCGTCTTTTTGGGATTGTATAAAGTTGGATTGGGGGTGTTGGGGCGTCCGTAATACTGACGCTGGAGACCTGGTTACAGTAATACAGCTCAAATTCAGCTGGAGAAACTGGATTATTTGGTTGTATAAACCTTTAACCAGGTTTAAAAAGGCTTTATTAAGTGTGTGAAAGCCTCGTGCACATTTGCTTTGCTCCTGAATCCCCCAGATTCACACACACATTCAGCCTGTGCTGGTAATCCAAACTGTACAGAGCTGCTGGTGTGTGTTCGCTTTATTATCTGTGTGTGTGTGTGTTTTAGTGTGTGTTTATGTGTGTGTGTGCTCCAGGGTAAATAGCGTCTGATTTGTACTGTGACTCTGCAGCCTTCAAATCTATTTTCTCTCAATGTCACAGACTCTCTCTGTGTGTGTGTGTGTGTGTGTGTGTGTGTGTGTGTGTGTGTGTGTGTGTGTGTGTGTGTGTGTGTGTGTTCAGGGTTTCATGTCAGGTTATAATCCTGTCAGGCTTAGAAACCTAAAGTGACATGAACAAGAGCGAGAGAGAGAGAGAGAGATGAATGACAGGCTCGCTCGCTCTCTTCCTCTCTGGGGTAACCATGGTAACTGGGCTGTCCGTCATCACGGCTGCAGGTTGGAAAACCGGCTGACTTTGTGCCCCTGAGCAAAGTTTGAGTCCCGAAGGGGCAAAAGAACACAGCTTCAAAAAAAAGAAAGAGAGAGAGAGGAGTCTTTTATGAATGCTGTGAAATCACAAAAACATCAAACTAAACACTGAAACTGTCGGAAATATCAAAGTAAAGACTGTAAAACTGACAAAAGATCAAACAAAAGACTAAAAGAGACACAAAACTCTGTCTAAAGACCGTACAGCTGAGAGAAATATCAAACTAAAGACACATAAATCTATCTGAGGACTAAATCTGATAGAGATGTCAAAATCATTTTAAAAATAACAAACTAAAGACTCAAAAACTGACTTTATGTCAAACTTTAAAACTGTCATATACATCAAAAAGACTTAAAACTGGCAGAAATATCAAACAAAGACTCATGACACATGAATCAATCTAAGGATCCTGATATGATGAATGACAAACAAAATCATCTAAAAAAAAGACAAAAATAACAAAATTGAGACTCTAAACCTGACAGAAATATTAAATTTAAATGTTCACATCAGAATCTAAAACAGGCAATATAACAAACTGCAGACCCTAAAACTGACAGAAATATTAAATCAAACACAAAACAGACAGAACAAGAACTAATGAAACTAATGAACAAAACGTCAAACTAAAAGAGACAAAAAAAAAAAAACAGTACAACAGAGAGAAATATCAAACTAAAGACTTTAAAGCCAGACGAACACAAAACTGACAAAATGCCAAAATAAAATCTAAAAGACAAAAATAAACCTGACAAACATCAAAAACAGACAATAATCATTCTAAAGACTAAAAACTGACAGACGTCAAACAAAACTGACAGAAATATTAAATTAAATTAAAGGACCAAAACAGACAAAATAACAAGCTAAAGACTTTAAAATCGCCGTATACAAACTTACAACCAACTGAAATATGAAAGTCTTTAAAAGAGACCAAATGTAAAAATGACAAAATGTCAAACTAACGAGAGAGACAACTGAGAGATATCTAAAAATAAAAAAATAAAACAAAATTAAGACTTTAAACCTGACAAATATCAACCGAAAACATTAAAAATATACAAAATAACCAGCAGAAATATCAAAGTAAAGACTTTAAAAGGACAAAATATAAAAGTGGTCAGATAGAAACGTCAAACTGAGGACCATAAAACCTGAAGAAATATCACATGAAATAGAAAAAAGAATAAAATAATAATAAATGTGGTCAGAAGTGATCAGAATGATCGACACGACCGCGGCGAGTTAGAAACCTCTCTCCTCTCCACGACTCTAATGAGTAGTTTCAGTCGTGTGTTACGATGAAAGATTTGTGAGACAGAATATGAAACCTTCTATTCTCCTGTGTGTGTGTGTGTGTGTGTGTGTGTGTGTGTGTGCGTGTGTGTGTGTGTGTGTGTGACAGATATTACCATATCAATGCTTTCCTTCTGATAGCTTCCTCCCACCTTCTTCTCTCCTTTTCTGTTGGGATGTAATTGTGGCTGATTATCAGCGGAGCACTGCTGTCAACACACAACTACACACCTACACACACACACACACACACACACACACACACACACACACACACACACACACACACACACGGGGGATGTGAATCAGAGCAGGTAAATGTTGAAGCAGCAGAGAAAGTCAGTTGTCTGTCGAGGACAGAACAAAATAAATCACTTCACTGAACAGAGAAATGTGGAAGAAAAAGAGGAAGACGAGCGAGGCGAGCAGGTAAACCTGCAGTAACTGATCATTTTGACCACACGGGGGCAGCAGCAGCTCATGTCCACGTCTAACCGTCACGGTGATTCATGTGGAAGGCGTCTTTTAGCTCCATCTTTGGTCTCCACCAACTCCTGAGGGAAATATCCGGCTCTTTAGCTGCTAAATGTTCCACTTACTTCACCGGATACAGGGTCAAACATACTGTATGTCCCGATGTCCCTGTAGGGACAGTGTTAAATCTTAGACTGTTACGGGGACACTGACTTCTTCTCCTTGAGATACAGAGCGTGTGTTTAGGAGGCACCAGTCTGAGGTCAGAGTATAGAGTTGTACAGCAGGGGTCTTCAACCACTTAAACACGATGATGCTGTGGACCTGAACGTGAGCATTTTTCTCTATCCGGACCTCCTGAAATTATAATTGACTACCCCTGCTCTGCAGGGTCAGGTGACCACTAAGGGTAAACATATTTCCTGGACACAGAGTCGTAGTATCTCTGTCCTGAGGGCATGTAGACGAGCCAGAGAGGACATACATGACAAATCCTCCTTGATCGAGCTTCGATAAACCTTTCAGGATGAGACATCTTGGACTCTTGTGCAGTTTCACCTGTGTCTGTCTGCTGTCTGCTGCTCGGCAGGTCGTGTACAGTCGCCTTTTTAAAGTTTTATCTCTGAAAACGAAGCGATGAGAGCGCAGAGAGTGAACCGAAACGACGCATTCTCACTCCGAACTCGTCCGATACACCGCCGCGGACGCTGTGGGTAACCATCCTGCCTTATTCCTGCACTCACGTCTGTAAGAATAAATATGCAACATCTGGTTAGGCTTTTAAAATAAAGTTTAACACTGTTAAGCTACAAAAAGGTTGAAGATTGTGAGTTACGTTACACACTTGAAGAAACTTAAATAAGTTACAGCCTCTCTCCATCTCCGGCGTCATGTACCACATTGTTTTGAGCCAGCAGCTACACTTCAGAAGACACAGCTGACCTGCCAAACGTTGCTGAAGAAGATCCAAAAGAGGAAAAATGATCGATCTTACGTGAAGCCAGAGACCTGTCGCAGATACAGCTGCACTATGTTTGGAGCTTCGTCTCTTCTGGCATAGCATCTCTTCACAAAACGCCGTGTGCTGTGATGAATGTTTATTTTTGTGGTTGTGTCGTAGTGTTTAATGGATCTGTATATTTATGTATTTATGTATTTATGTGAGGCTTTGGACAGACTGTGGCAACTAATTTCCTTGTAAGACAATAAAGTATTTATCTTATTTAACATTTGAAAACTTCTTTTTCACGCCTTTGTTCTGTAATAAGACTGTTTATCAGTTGTTGCTGTTGTTGTTGTTGTTGACAGGCTGAAACATGAACATGATGTAACTGTTGTCACATGATGCCGAGGGCGTAAAAAAAATTAATTAGTATTCATATTTGTTGTCGATTCTGTCGAGTAGCAACCCTTCAAAGTTTCAAAGTTCTGCACTTCATATGTTCACTGTTACAGGCTGTTAAAATATGCTGACAGTCTGTAAACATGTATATTTATATACACAACGTATGAATGTGTGATCATATGGCAGTGAATAATTATGTATATTAGTGACATTAAGCCTAAAGGCTGCCAATGAATATTCATCTGATTAATGCACAGGAAGAAAGACGTAAGGTAGAACTCATTATAAATTATTCAGAGTCACAAATAATATTTGCACCTCAACAAACAACATTACAAAATGTTCAAACCTGAATATGAGAATAAAACCAAGAAAACTAGAATGTATTGAATTATGTATTTGAATGAAATTAAATATAAATATGTTGAATTCTTGTCTGCAGAATATATTTTCTTCATATCAGACAGAAAACTGACACCAGGAGAAGAAATTAACAAATGAATTATGACAGATTATGAAAGGTGATACGTAAAAAGTATGTAGTTGTTTAGCATCTCTTTTAAGTAATACTGTCTCCTTGTTTTGTGTCTCTTTGTTGTCGTTTTGTATCTTTGTAGTTGTAACTTAGTTGTTTAGCATCTCTTCGTAACTGTTCTGAGTCTCTTTCAAG
This sequence comes from Sciaenops ocellatus, assembly GCA_033000465.1. NCBI lineage: Eukaryota > Metazoa > Chordata > Actinopteri > Sciaenidae > Sciaenops > Sciaenops ocellatus. The sequence continues at coordinate 20,163,569 of CP136889.1, forward strand.
TTGTTTTGCATCTTTTTGTTTTAGTGTTTGACAAACATCAAAACAAACTACAAAGAGACAGCTCTTGTTTTGAGTCTTTTTGTATCTTTGAAGTTGTTTATCATCTCTTCGTGATTGTTCTGAGTCTGTTTTTAGTTCTTTTGTGTCTTTTTTGTGTTTTGGTGTACTGAATTTTATGTTTTTACTCACAAATCACAGAGACTCTCAAAAGGGACAGGAAAAATAAAAAGACTCAGAGATCAAGGATGTCCACGAACTGTTTGCTCGGGGCGTGCAGACACAGTTCTGTCTCTGCTCCTGACCTGGTACTTTTGTGCACTTCTGAGCTGATCCGGGGCTTTTTTTTCAAGGTTACTGCTCGGCTCTGTTCGCTCCGGTGCGACAGCAAGCATTGACATTTCAGACAATATAGTATTCTCCCGACTTTGTGGCAACTGTTTGGTGAGAGCTCTTTCCTGTTGCAACATCGCAACGCCCCTGTGCACGAAGGCAGGTCCATAAAGAAATGTTTTTCTCAGCTCGGTGTGGAAGAACTTGACAGGCCTGCACAGAGCCCCGACCTCTGACCACTCATGTTCTTGTGTCTGAATGAGGAGAAAATCCCTGCAGCCAGGCTTGAAAATCTGGTGGAGTCGCGGCTGTTGTGGCAGCAGATTAATGCTCATGTTTTTGGAATGACATGTTCAGCAATCATATATGAAGGTAATGCTCACAACCTGTACTCCTGCGGCTGTGGAAGCCTTCAGAGGAGGCTGAAACCTGCGAGTTTTTAATGGTAGGGAGCATTTTTTACAAACATTCACCTCAGATTTTGAAATACCAGAATAGTACAGAAATGAGGGAGAATCACACACCAAAAATGTCCTTTTTAGAATATATTTTAAGTACACGGCAGAATATATTCACTAAATTTAGCTACAAGGCTGTTAAAGTAAATTCACTGTGTCTCACCTTGTCTTTCCTGTAAATATATGTAGTGTCAACGTGTGTGTGTGTTTGTGTGTGTGGCTGCAGTGTGTGTGTGTGTGAATAAAGATAATTGGCTTCGGTAAAATTCACAACTTTGCAGAAATCTTTGAGCAGCAACAGACTCGGACCAATCACACGACTCCCGGAGGTCTCCACCAATCGGGGTGTTCTATTTTCCACTAACGAGGCTCGTTATGAAGACAGACAGGTGACGGAGAGAGAGACTTATTGAAGTCTAATAAAACACGTGCGAGTTAGAGGACAAAGTTTTCTGCTTCGTTAGCTTTAAGTATCAATTAGCCCCGCCCCTGTTTGGTATCTGGGTCACGTGATTGGTCGAGCGAGAAGTCGTTAGAGGTGTTAACATCAGTCTAATTAGGGAGAGGTCAGACTCTCATCCATCCGTCAACGTTTTAATTTCTGATTTCTGTTTCTCTCAGCCAATCAGAGCCTCCGCTCGACTCTGCTCACATTAGAACGTCGCCACCAATCACGGAGCAGATCTGTCAGCGTAATGGACTCTGCTGGGTGTGTGTGTGTGTGTGTGTGTGTGTGTCGTTTCATGGATGTGATTGGTTGCTTTTCTTTCATATTTCCACTGCAGCTCGGATCATATGTCACAGTTAAAACGGCGCACACACACACACACACACACACACACACACACACACACACACACACAGATACGTGTATTACAGACAAACTGAGGTCTGTTTAAACTTCTGGTTCACTTCAGTTGCTCCTCTTTGCTGTAGCTGCTGTTAGCTAATGTTAGCTCAGTTTGTTAGCTGCTGTTAGCTCAGTTTGGTAGCCTGGCTGCCCGGACTGTGAGCTCAGAGCACCGGGGGATTGTTGGTGTCATCTCAGCAGCTTCTATGGACATAATGGCAGAGGAGAAGAGAGTGAAGAGGACGCTGACGGAGGAAGCTAAGAAGAGAAAAGGAGAGAGTGAGCGAGCAAGAAGCCGCCGGACAAGAGTAAATCTGGGACTGACTTTTAGTGGTTGGTGAGAGCTTGGTGAAATAAAAGGCTGAAAGACAGACGCCGAGCTGGGCTGACTGCTGTTGGACTAGTCAGTAATATTAGCTGGCTGCTATGTCTGCTGTTAGCTCAGAAGTATCACAGCAAAGACTCTCAGATCACACGCATGACGTTCGAGGGAGTCTGGGAGACTCAGCCAGTCTTTTGTACAGCAGGGTTGATTAAATGATGAGGATCAGGTGGTGAGGTGATCAGACAGGTGAGAGGGAAAACCACGAGGCCACGCCCAGCAACACACACACACACACACACACACACACACACACACACACACACACACACACACACACGTATGAATTATCTAAAGAAAAACTCTCGTCTGGTGTGAAAGAATAAAACAAACTTCACACCTCTGGAGGAGTCCTTAAACTTTAATTTTACACACACACACACACACACACACACACACACACACACACACACACACACACACACACACTCACAGGTTAGAGGCTGAGGCTGTGGAGAGGAAACATCATTTATTCAATATTCCATTACCTTCTCGTTTGAGGCGATGGACTCATTTATTCTCATCAGGACAGCGAGAGAGAAACAGGATATTGTGTATTAACTCCATCAGTGTAACGATGTGGAGCTTTATATAAAGTTTATGATGAAATGGTGTGTGTGTGTGTGTGTGTGTGTGTGTGTGTGTGTGTGTGTGTGTATCCACCGTGAAGACAGCAAGGGCGGAGTCCGCCTCATGAACATGTACGTAGCTTTCCCAGCAGCCACTGGGGGGCTCTGTCCATCAACACAAACCTTGACTCCTTGTCCTCGACTCCTTTCCTAACTTTTTTCTTCCTCATTTCCTTTCCTTCCTCACTCTTTCATTCACTGCTTTCTTTCTTGCTTATTCACTTACTTCTGTCCTTTTTTGCTTCCTCCTTTCCTTTCACATCTTCTCACATGTATTCTCTTTTACCTCCTTCCCTATGTCCTCCTTTCCTTACCTAGTTCCTACTTTCCTCCTCCTTTCCTTTCCTACCTTCTACCTTTCTCATTTCCTTTCATTCTCTACCTCCTCCTTTTGTTTCCTAACTTCTTCCTCCCTCATTTCCTTTCCTTCCTCACTCTTTCATTCACTGCTTCCTGCTTTCTTTCTTGCTTATTTCCTTACTTCCTTCTGTCCTTTTTTGTCCTGTCCTTCCTCGTTTCCTTTCACATCTTCTTATGTGTATTCTCTTTTACCTCCTTCCCTATGTCCTTCCTTTCGCTTCCTACTTCCTCCTTTCCTCTTTCATCTCCTTCTTTCTCATATTTTCCTTTCCCTCCTTTCCTTTCCTTACCTTCTACCTTTCTCATTTCCTTTCATTCTCTGCCTCCTCCTTTCCTTACCTCCTCCTTTCCTTCCTATACTTGTTTCCTCTCATCTCCATTTTCTCATTTTGTCAGCAGCTCTCTTAAGTACCTACTCCCTTGCTTCCTTTCCTTCTTTGTTCCTCCTTCTTTCCTCATATTGTCCTCGTACCTCCTCATCCACTTCCTTCTCATTTTAATAGATACCTCCTCCTCGTTATCTCCTTCTCTACCTTCTCGTGGCGTAATAATCTTCCACCCTTCAACCTTTCCTCCTCGTTCCCTCATTTCCTCCTCCTGTTTTCCCCTTTCCTTAATTATCCTTTACTTATGTCCTAATTTATTTCCTTCCTTGCCTCCTCCTCTTCTTCCTGTCCATTTTTTTGCTGTGTGGTTTCTCCTCCTCCTCCTCCTCCTCCTCCTCCTCCTCCTCTCCTCTCTCTCTGTCCAGATTAAAAATTGGACTTCCAGCAGATAGATGAATGGTGTGAACAGATGGGTGGCCTAGTTTCAGCCTCTCTCCTCCTTTTATCGATCCCTCCGTCCCTCTATCAATAACCCATCATCCATTCATCAGTCTCTGTAAAACAGAGTGAGCCGGAGGAGGAGACAGAAAAGTGCCCCGAACCTT